>JAWQFJ010002887.1:0-5000 GCA_034096865.1 Theodoxus fluviatilis | reverse complement strand
TACATGTGATATGTTTGCTGATGATGTAACACTTTCAACCTCAGGTGTAAGGACTGAATGCGTGGCAGTAAAACTTCAAGGGAGCCTGGATGAAATACGTTCCTGGTGCTCTTCAAATCTTATGGTCATAAATCCTTCCAAAACGAAGTATATGGTGATAACTACGAGACAAAAACATCACATAATTATATCTTTTATCTCTTCCTCTTTTTCTAGATTCTTTGAGAATCGAAAAAATTGTTGAGTACAAAGTTCTTGATGTAATAAATAATGATCATTTAGGATGGCAATCACACATTGATTGTATTTGTTAAAAAATATAAATTAATCTATTTCTTCTCTCCAAATTAAGACATATTGGTGACATTCAAATTTGTTAAATCTTCTTCCATGCACATATCTTATCAATGTGGGATTGCTGTAGTAACGCTAACTTTAAAAGGCTGAAGTCATTGTATCGAAGAGCCTCTAAGCTTATGATAACAGAAAGTTCACTATCTATAAATAACAAAATGAAAGAACTAAACATATTGCCTTTTCATAAGCATTTACAATTCAAAAAATGTAAAGAAAAATGTTAATGAAAAGAATTAATGATTGTGATGTGCCTGATTATTTGATAAACTTCTTCCAACATTCAAATATTCGTGTACATAACTTTATAATACCACAACCTAGGATTGATTTGTTTAAACATAGTCTATCTTACTCAGGGGCTACTATGTGGAACACACTATCCAATTCTCTTAAAATTGCGAAATCTTTGGAGAAATTTACATTGGGACTACACACTTTTCTTATGCAGTCATCCTAGATACTTCCATCATTTTCTAAATTCACTTTGTGGTTATTTTCAACGTGGTATTTCGTTACCACGAATTCAAATAATTCCCTTTTTTCACTTCTTCACAACCTTAATGCGATTTGTCACAAAATGATTTTTTAAAAACAATTTACATTGCAAATTGAAAGTTTTCATCAACTCACCCTCTGCTGTAAAACAAGAGTCAATCACAGTTTCCTGCTCATCGGCATTCTAGAAACACTACACATCACCAATGAACTGCTCCTTTGCAAACAAATACACAAACTCACAATCACCAGTTATAAAGTCAAACAGCCGTTTGTTTTGCCAAGGTCACTCAGCTCAAGGGCACCTCCCCCAATTGCACTCATTCCAGCACAGCCACAATGTTACCATGAATTGATTGTAACCTGTGTTATTGTGTGAATTTTGTGTGGGATAGAGGGTGGGATGGTAGGTAGAGGTGCGGGATGGGATTGGATTTGTTTGTTTGTTTGCTTGTTTTAACAAGGGCTGGATGTAAGATAGGCAGCTATGCCTAATTCATAAATTTCCCTTGAAAAAAAAGTTTAATCAATCAATAAATCAACCAATCTCTGAGTATGACATCATACTGACTTCATGATGATGCTGTGAAAGTATTCTGACTGAGATGTGCCTACTGCGACAGTATTCTGACAGTATGTGTTTGCAAACTCACTGTCAGACTGTTTTCCATGGAGTGGAGCATCTAGACCACGAAGAACTGATTGGTAATTATGGATGTAGGCGTTCAAGTCCAAATGTTAAATTGTTTTCTTAATAATAAATTTTGAGTTAAAGACTCCATGATTTTGTGAAGTTTGATGTCTCCTGTGTTGTTTTTTAATATGGTTATTGTGCTTACAAGCTTTCATTTCATAGTGGTTTCATTGTTCCCAAGTAAATGTTTGTCTGAATAAGCACATTTCGTAATTAATTATTTATTAATTGCAGTTTTAACAGTATATTTTAAGATCTCTAGTTCACTTTGATAAGTGACTTTTCTGTTTCTAGAGTTAAGAAGCTTTCTGTGGGTGAAAGAATATTCAAATACTTGCATTAATAGAGGTGCTTCTGTTTGAGAATGTTGTTACATCGGTTAATTAATTAATTATTTATTTATATTAATAAGTGAACTTCAAATTCATTAAATTGTGATTGACAATATTTAGATCAGTAGTACTAGTCATAACTTTTCCAGTTATATCTATTTTTATGTAGCTAAAGAAAAAAAAAGTTATGCAAGTTTTTGTGGTCTGGTGTAAGTAATTTGGTCACGCAGTTTCTGTTGTCTTATAATTATATAGTAAGAAAACCAAATTTTATTTCATTTAAAAAAGCGTAACTTCTGAACAAATTGACCTACAGCATTCATTCTTATACCATTGGAAAGGTCTTTTCATGCTCTGTTCAATGATAGCGTAGCCTTTCATCAATTTGTTTAGTATGGAAACGAATGTTTTGGGCCCGAAACGTTTGTTTCCATACCAAACCTGTGATTTCAACACCTCCCAGCGACCTTTGTGATTATTATTTATTTTGTGTACTGGAATCCGGCGGTCCATCTTTTACATGCGGTTAATAGGTTATAGTTTGCACAGCTTCGCACAACATGAAAGACAGTGTGAAATGGAGCATGCGGCGTGATAAAACAACGACATGTATGTATTAATAGAACATTAGGATTCTCCTAGAGCATTTAGATAGTTTTCCAATTCGTCCACGTGATCTTTAGTTGTTACTAAAACTCTCAACCCAAAAACAGTTGGCGTAGAATCTCGAGGGCTAGGCGTTGCCTACGTTTCTCGCTCATTAGGAGGCACTCGCCGCGAAGGAGCGAGGCTGAAGCTCCCTCGCTGCGTCCCGCTGCAGAGACCCGGATGACCTAAAATAGCGGAAACCGGGCCAATGAGCGACTTTTTTGAAAATTATCTCCCTTGCCGCCGCTTGGCGGCGCGTCGGCTCTAAGGGGCTTGGTTGGTACACAGGACAAGTTCTTTCGCGTAGATTAGACCTGAGTGTTCGAGGTTTTTAAATTGTTTCCTTGCTGTCGCTTTCAAATCTGTTCACAGTACTAGGCTGGCTGGTTTACTTAGATGTGATTTTTTTTAATGCGTGCTAGCTGATATTAGGTTTAGAGCTTGAATTTTCAATGATATTACGCTTACAACTCCAGTGTTCGAACCAATGAAAACCACGGAAAGAGATGGCCGTTTCGTTCCTTGCATCTCATTGGCCAGCTTGTCATGAGGTCAGACTGATCACGCGCTGACCTCATGACAGTTGTAAGCGGAAAAAGCGAGTTGTAAGCGTAGATGTGATTTTTTTAATGCGTGCTAACTGATATTAGGTTTAAAGCTTGAATTTTTAATGATATTACGCTTACAACTCGCTTTTTCCGCTTACAACTGTCATGAGGTCAGCGCGTGATCAGTCTGACCTCATGACAAGCTGGCCAATGAGATGCAAGGAACGAAACGGCCATCTCTTTCCGTGGTTTTCATTGGTTCGAACACTGGAGTTGTAAGCGTAATATCATTGAAAATTCAAGCTCTAAACCTAATATCAGCTAGCACGCATTAAAAAAAATCACATCTAAGTAAACCAGCCAGCCTAGTACTGTGAACAGATTTGAAAGCGACAGCAAGAAAACAATTTAAAAACCTCGAACACTCAGGTCTAATCTACGCGAAAGAACTTGTCCTGTGTACCAACCAAGCCCCTTAGAGCCGACGCGCCGCCAAGCGGCGGCAAGGGAGATAATTTTCAAAAAAGTCGCTCATTGACCGTGCCAATTGGGTTGCCGCTGATAGACGGCAGTGCCTGTAAGGTGCTTCTGAGGGTCCGAGAATGGAAAAGTGTGCGTACACGGAAGTATTTGCTGTTCGAGTGTTTATTTGTATATATATTTTAATAAACCGATATTCTTTCCGTTCTAGGGATAGAACCACGGCACTGCGCCTCGCACATCGTCCAACCCCAAAGCATGCTCGCCTATCTCCGCCTGTCAAAGACATGGTTTCAACAAGCAAGTAGAGGCTGAGGGACTGACCGTGTACTCAAGCAAGAGGGGAGAGTACTGGGGGGGGGGGGGGGGGGGGGGGGGTGTTTATTTGTATATTTTGACGAGTAGGTGTATATATTTATGCACATACACTGCCAATAATTTTATTTATCGTTTGCAAACACGCAACACCGTACACGTACTCTAGTCTATGAATTACGTACCTTGAATTGATCGAAATGAATCGAGCATAACATTTTCGACAAAATTGTCTACAATTGAACCCGGGTTGCTTTTTTTTCGTTGAAAAAGTTCCTGTGCCATTCGAATTGACACCATGGTGTGTTCTATGAAGTGAAAAACTGCTGTGATATCTGTATCGTCAGTTATTTCGTCTATCGGCAACTTCTTCGCCGACTCTGGCACAAGGAGGCAGCCATGTTCTCTCGGACTTCCGCCATGCCAATAGATGATTGGCCGTTTTTTAACCGTAGGTGAGTCTCGTTCTCGCTCGACTAGCCATCGAGGCGAGCCACTTGCCTAACAAACGCGCCCAAGCACTCACAGGTTAGTAATGAATGACCGTACAACGGATAGACTGTCGACATGATCGACCAACTTGTTTTCCTCTTTTTTTTTTCGCTATTGGGTTTGTTAACAAGAGATTCGTTTCGATGGTTAGTCGAGGGTGAGAGAGACGCACGCACCTACAGCTAATGGGCGAGAGGCGAGGGACGTGTGAAGGTCAAGGACCTCCCGCAACAAAGCCCTGACCGACTTCACTCCATATATCGGTAATACGCTCTCACGTGACTTTGAAAAAGGTCATCATGTGATACTGATTGCTATCAGTTCCCCAACACGAAACCAAAATAAATACCAGGCCAGGTGCAGTCCTTGATCCATGGTAATTTACGGCGGTCCTCATCCCACATGACATATCCTGTTATCACCTCTCTACCCTGAACACAGGTCGAGATAAGTAAAGCGGGTGATCCCTATCATGGCGGCTGTCTAGTCGTAATCATGCAGGACATCAGTGACGTGAATTACTCGGTCTCAGATGTTACTATGGTTGTGTACACACTAGTCTCATGAATGTAGCACTCATGACATTTTGAAAACTGTGTTGTGTGTCTGACAAAATGAAAACAAACAGATTGAGAGAAC
>JAWQFJ010002886.1:22500-90000 GCA_034096865.1 Theodoxus fluviatilis | reverse complement strand
TTATATTTGTTTTTCATGAACACACCGACATAATCACTACTGTGTTCATGATATCAAAGTACTGGTATGAAGTAAGACTGATGCAATATCAACTAGATTAAAGCATTGCGTCATGTAGGTTGTTTTCTTTTTTCTTGTGTATCAGATACCATTTTCCTGTTGGTGACTCTTTCACTGGGATTTTGGACTGTTGCCAGTTGTGCTTAAGAATGGGTAGAATTCTCCTTCAAGCATCTTGGTAATTCCATCAGTTAGTTCAATCACTGACTTCTAAATGTGATGGTTCAATGACAGGTTAGAATTTAGCCCACAACTCCTCATCCCATCCATTCCCAAAAGTGGGAAAATGTAATGAACATTCTGGGCATTAGAAGTGAAAAACTGAATCACAACCTTACAGGGAGTTCTGACCCATAACCTCCACCTCACCACCTAATTATTAGAATAAAGAGTTTACAATAAAAGAGATAATGATTCTCGTACTTAAAAAGGATATAAGGTCAAATAATCCCAATTCATTAACTGACAAGAACTTGTATATATCCATTGCTCTTGATTGTGATGAATGTGATACCAAAATATGTTAAATGACTGCCATTTTAAAATAAAAGTACTAGCAGTAAGAAGATTTTTCAATAACAGATCTGTTTTAATTTCTATTCATGTTGTGGTCTTTTTAAATGCATGTTTTCCAACACCCCGGATGCAGCCACTACTTTACATCCATTCTAATACATTCGACTGCCTGAATACACGTACCTGCACTAGAGGCATCAGACCAGACTTATGATGTTAATGTCAATACAGAGAAGATGTTGCTACTTGGGTTACAAGCCACCTATTGTGTCAGATACAATATCTACACTTGACAGCATCAATACAACAGGCAAAGGTTTTGCTCCATCTCTATGTAAATGACACTAAACTTAGACACAAACAGCCGTTACAGATATCTTCTCAACTGATGGGTCTCATGTTATCTCCTTTTTTTCCTACTCTAATGTCATATTATCCATATGTGTTAGCTCCTCATCTCTAATTATCATCGTCGACTCATTAGCTCATCTGTGAAAATCATGTTATTCACATGTAAGTTTCTCATCTGTAATCATAACCTAATATATACGTGTTAGCTCCTCACCTGATACCACCATCTAATCCGCTTGTTAGCTAGCTCCTTGCCTGCAATCATGATCTAATCTACTCATGTTATAGCTCCTCACCTGATACCACCATCTAATCCGCACACTAGCTCCTTGCCTGAAATCACCAATTCTAATGGAGGGAAGCTACACCTGCTGGTGGGCGTCACAAGTACGTGCATCTGACTTCTCCCATTGCTGTTGCATAGCAAGTACCTCTCAGTTGAATCTTGATTGCGAGTCGGACACTAGTGAAGCATGATACTGACAGAGATTGTACAAGGGGCAAATGTAAGCTGTATGCATGCAATGAAAATGGGAGGAGAAAGATATGAATGATCTATTTCAAATGCACATTACATATTTCATTGGATTTGAAAAAGCTGTTAAAATTATACTCCACAACCATACAGACAGCAATGAAAGTGTGAAAACCATGCTTAGCATTTTCATTTCTCTCTGAATTGAACAAAGGAAACATACACACAGAACATTCAGGTATGCCCTATTTGGTTTGGTTTAACTTTGCAAGAAATAATACACTTCATCTCAGTCCAAATCAGAATACTCCAGGATGGAACTAGGAACATAATGCAATATATTCCAAACCCAGTTTCTACAAGAAGGTGCTGTAGAGTTTCACACACCTGCAGTGACATACAATAAAACAAAAAGATTTGTTAATGATTCTTGTGGTTAAATATCAACAATATTATACAAAATCAGGTAAAAGTTTAAATATATTAGGAGAGATTTAACATTAAAAACAGTTTGACTTGAGCACATATGTACAATATCTACAACTTTCTCCAATTGTCAACATGATCTATGAGATCAGATGCTGAGTGATTTTTAGTGTCAAAGGAAAGTTGGAAGTTCCATAGTATCAAATGGTAACAAAAGGCAAACATAGCATACACACACACACACACATAAAAACTCCACAGCAACTATCCTACTGAATTCTGAAGAATGGCATGGAAAATAATGTAAAGAAAAACATGATAGTTTTTCACCTGGTGACATTGACAAATTAATTCATAAATGCTTTAACAACAAACCCTGTCTTTGACTACAAAAAAGATGAACATGAAACGACAAAATTATACCCTGGCAGTTACTATTCAGTTGACTTAAAAAATATTGATGAAATTTTTTTGGGTGATGAATGCCAACTATTTTCAAATTCTCTCACACAAACTTTGGCTCAAGGCATGTTCACCCAAGTCAGCTTTTCATGTTATGCAAAAACTTTTGATTTACCTCAGAATATGAAATCAATTACTTTCCTTGATTCTACACATAATTCAACATTTCAAATAAAATTCACAGAACAACAATGTTTGCAAAACAGGAGTCATTAAGAGAAAACATAAATATCATTTCTGTGTAGCCTGGATTCGGGTATTATATCCAGACAATAATGTCATGTGAGAACAATTCAAACACGTGGAGTTTGTGTGCGTTTGCAAGCAGCAGTTTTTATATGGACTTGAGGATTTCCTGCATCTTTCAAATAACAATACATTTATCAGTAAAAACAAATAGACAAGGAAAAAGTTATATGTGAATTACCAAGTTTTTGAACATTTCTGTGTCCAAATTACATTTATGTTACACTGAAGGGAGAAACCCACCCCCCGCTATGTCAAGTATACATAATTTTTTTCTAAAGTACAATCTCTGTATGTGAGATCAAGAAGACCTTGCATTCTTCACACCTAATTGTGTTGTATGTCCATTACAGGAGAGATCACATTAATTTTTCCACCAGTTGACGTCCCCTTTTCACTGAGCAAGTTTGACTTGAAGGAGTAAATCAAGTCTGGTCCCAATACCAAGGCTCAAGTCTCACCCGGTTTGGCCATATTTTACCAGGCAAGGCTGAAATGATCTTCTGTACCACAAAGCATATGAAGCAATATCTAAATACTAGTTCAGAAATCTCTTAGAACCACCACACTTGAATTCATTTGGAGTCTGATATTCATGCATGAAATAATGCTCCTGAATACATGCTGCTCTTTCTGTCCTTCCTGAGACTAGTGATGGTCATACACTCAATAGAATTACATGAATTATGAAATCTGTAACAAACTTTTAATTAGCATTTGATATAGTGTACACCAAACACACAAGCTGAAGATTGTAGAGATCTTTCACTGATCTCTACACTACTGCTGATGTCATCAGATAAGTGAAACAGTCTTTTGGTCATCTTGTATTCCTTTTGGCTCAAAAGCACCTTAAAAAAATATCCCTTTCAAAAATAATAAAAAAGGGAGATAATCTTTCTACCTTCAAAGTTTATCATTTACACAGTGCCACTTGCTCAGGCTATGCAACATTATCCTGACATACTCTTAGCACCTGTTCTCACATTTCTTGTCCTCTTGTTTTCATTTGAATACATAACCATAGAAAATGTCACACATACAGTACACATGTCAAGGGAAAATGTAAAGTGAAATAAGGGGGTAAATCTACAAACATTTCAATTTTAAAAAATCAATGAATAAATAAATGGAGAAACTATGGGCAAAAACTTTCACCATGTGACCACCAATGATAAGGGGTGGGAATGTATGATTGGGAAAAATCATATTGAAAAATATCCACATCCCATGACTGTTATCTCCTGAGTCACATAATGGCTACCATGAACACACATGGGCACTTGCATACTCCCCTTAATGCTCCAGCGGAAAATACGCTCAAAATCAGTATGCAAGTATGTGGTGTTTCAAGATGAGATAGTTTTCTCTCAAGTCTACCTGTGCAGCAGCATGAGAAAATAATGGGATGACATGACAACACTCAGATTTAGGTAACGTCCCCTTTATTAAAATACTCTTGATGGCTGCAAGTAAGGCCTTATTTGCTAGTCTTTGGTGCTCCTGACACTAGAAATTACACCTGAGAGTACACTCTGGCACAACAACTGGTTTTCATGAAAGAAACACTCGGTAGTTTCAGTGAGGCAGTTGTATGTAGGTAGTGAGGCAATCCATAAACTAGTCACTGACTGCAGTCTTGTTCAAGGGGCAGGTATCTCTTTAAGTCATTATGTGCAATGATGATGACGTCATGCATTTTGACAGGAAGGAAGATGTATCTCCTTGACTTGTAATCTGTACAGCATCAACAAAACCTTTGAGCTAAAAATCAATGGCTATGATACAGTGAGAAATCCATTTGATAATATGAAACAGGTTATATGTAGATACAAAGAAAATCTTGAATGTAGTTGGTTGGCAATGTGAAAATAGACAAACATAATGCCATGATTATTGCTGCTATTTTAATCAATGAACGACAAGACTTGAATGAACTTTGCAGCATCAAAATTAATATATATATTTATTTTAAGCATGTCCACAGTCAATGCACCATCTAACAAATTAGAGGCAACCAAGTCAATTTCAATAGTAAAATTCTTGTCAATTCACCATACTTTAATATTACTCATAGGTTCATTCTCACTTTATTAAGATAAGTAACAACTTTAACATATGCCTTTATCTTTCTTCAAAGACAAAATCAGTCAGTCTTAGATCAAGGTTTTGCTACAATAGCAAGATGACTTGCATTGTATACAACAATTCCAGGCAAGTAAAAAGCCACCTTTGCAGAACAGGAATGAAACCAATTGTAGCTTCACTACATTCCAACATGGGGATAGACTGTACACTGTCCACAGGAACCATGCGTCTCTAAGTATTTACTTCAGAATTTGAAATAAACAGCAACCTGACTAGAGAGTAACTCTTGTTTTAAACATCTGCATGGAATAAATGATACTGAGACTACGATTTAACAACTTTTACAAAAATGCCACGAAGGAAGGTGAGGTTTGGCAGAAACACCTGTCTGAGCATCTAGGCAAGCAAATACTTCCATGGCAATCTCATTTTTACAAGGAGGAAAAAATGTCCAACATGAATTTCAGAAACTTATAAAACTGTCAATTCTTCAAAGGGAAACTATTGTTGCCAAAAAGTTTACTTTAAAATCAGGCATGCGTGATCATGGCCAAGATAATTTCTTAAAGTTTGCAAATGAGGTAATATGAAAGAACATCAAGCTCTTAACATCTTTTATACAAATGCTAGGATGTTGAGAGGCCTCATCAACAATCCAATTTTACTGGCACATACATATATCTCTGCAATAATATCAATGGTTCAAGCTTTAAAACAAAAGTAAACTTTTCAAAATGATCAAGACCACAGGAACCCATGTCCAACTCTTCTCTGCATTTCAGACGTCACAACTCTTGAAGTTCCGCAGTAAAAACCAGACACATGCCCAAAGCCAGGAAAACTTAGAAGTGGGTATGGGGTCAGGCTGGGACTATACAGGGCAGGCTGGGACTATACAGGGCAGGCTGGGACTATACAGGGCAGGCCAAGTGGAAGTAGCAGGACAAACGCAGGGATCTACAACAGTAAATTCTTCAACAGGTCCAAAAACCACCAGTGCACAAACTAGAGGACCAGTATAGACAGGACTCGGAACACCACAGGGAAGAGGGTTGAAGTATTAGGCAAAGAAGTCTAGCCTGGGGTATTGGGAGTAATGGCAGCAGCATTATTAAAACTCGTATGCTCAACTGTACCATGCAGAGATATCTATATTTTCTTGGAGAAAGCGCAGAATATTCAACAGCAGTCAGCAACTTGCTACAGATGTCCGCAGTTTATGCCTTGATGAACATCAGCGGGTAAACTTGGTGAGATCTAACTATCATGCACAGACAAATAGCACAGTAGGAATAAATACTCAACAACTTTTTCCTCGCAGGTTTACAAGAAGTGGAAGAGTTTAGAAACAGTTGAAAAGCCAGTCAACAAGAGATCACATACTGTATCTAACAACCACATCAAAAACTGAGGTTGAATCTTTTCTACAATTTCTTCTTCACAACTTTGAAATACTGATTACTAACAGGTTAATTTTTTTTCTTGTTTGAAAATTAACTGTAGTAAAACGTTCTCTTCACAAGATGACATTTTTCATACTACTTTTTCCAGGATAAAAAGAAAACCCAAGATCACAGTATTTGTAAAAGTGAAGAGTGAATCGTATCTGGTTTCCTTATAAAATCAATATTAAACATTTGATTATAATCAAAATGTGGTCTGAAACATGAACTGATTTCTTACTAGTCATCACACAGATCTTTCATTTGGCACAATAAAATTCTTTAAGTTGTTTCTAGCCCTTTTGGTGTCAACAAAGATTTTTTTCCCAGTTAAACATTTAACTGACATTACATGCTTGGTCTCAAATTAAAGTTCCACATGATCTCCATCCCTGTAACCATAATCTTTAAACATGTAAATTAATAAAGGCCTCGTAGAAAGGTTTTTTAACTCAACCCATCCATCCCTGTAACTTCAAATAAATGCCAGCTAAACAAATCTCTGTAAGTTTTTCAGAAAAAGTAAAATATGAAACAAACTGAATAAAGAAACAAATTCAAAATCACCTAATAGAGCTTCATGACTGCAAAGTGAACTAAACTGTGAGCTGTAGGAACTCGGGTAGGGGAAAGGGGGAGTGAGGAATGAATTAGTGCAACATGTCCAAACAGGCTTGGGAAAAATGATGAATTACTGTTCCATTCACCCATGCAACAAACAACTCGTGTAAGTTCCAGTGGGCAAGAAGCACTATGACCCATTCCCCACACAGCAGGAATGACCATCTGGGAAAACATCAACAGAACAAAGAATGCAAGTGAGTCATGGCTTCACGCAAGTTCTTCATGCAACTTCTGAAGCACGGCACTAATACCATACCAAGTAGCCTCCCTTGCTAGGTAGGCCCTTGTCATGTTTAGTGTCTGGTTCACCTGTAGAAACACATCACAGAAACACAGCTCATTAACATCTGTCAGGATACAATAAATGATAAAGCTACATGAGGCTGATAGCATGGTAAATAGCATGAAATGTACATGCGGCGACCTAACATATGAACAAACTGGTTTGTTAATGATCTGTTGCTTGACATTCCGTGTCAAGCTAAAGTCGAAGCAGTTTGCATAACTCACATTCTTCTGTGATACACACACACATGTACTACTCTGGGTAGATGGACATGGTATGCATTATCAGTGAAGTGATTTGCAAGAGGCAAGATGCAAGCATGCAATAATGGCAAGCCGGCTTAACAAGGTGTCAGATCAAAAGCCTTAGGTGCAGTCACAGCTGAATGAGAGACATGATGTCCAAATATCTCCAAAGAAAACACCATGATTTTTAGCTAAGACTCCTCTAATTATGAGAGACATTCAGGCAAAACAATCAATGCAGTGGGGAAAAAAATCCAAAAAACCAAACAAATGAACAAACAAACCTAACCTGAGATCCAATAAAAGTACATTGGAAAATAATATGGCTGCAAAATTACTTTCTGTTCATAGACAGCCAATCACAACCAAAAAGTATCACAATTGCGAGAATAGGAGACATGCAGCATGGCATACACCAAAGTCGATGCTAAGTATCAAAAGAATATAAGTGTTTAGTGTAAACATGAAGCACTCATCTACTAGGATGAAAATAATGATGAAGCTGCCATCTCAGTTGAAACTCCATACCAGTCAAACAGATGCCCATACATAGCATAAGCATCATAGTTTGCATTCATCACAAATACTGGGCATACAGTGAAGCCGACAAGCCTAACTTTGAAACGATTTGTTATAATGAAAAATGCTTTAGCTTTGGGTCCACATGACAACAAATTGTGTTATACATTACCATGCAAAGATGATTATGGACAAAGACATGATAAACTTGTCAAAATCATGAAAACTAGCTAACTTCAGAAATCTGAGTAATTAGTAAAAACAACTGTCTTATATGCCATAAGCATTCAAAAGCATGCAACTCTACCAAGCATGCTCCATACACAAATGCCATCAACAGCAGGCCAGACTGAATCACTCTAGTAACTACAGGCTAAATCCATTCCACTAAACTTTCAAGTTTGGTGCCAATCCACTCCCATCCACAAACTCAAGCAACAAACTCTACTGATACCATTATCACAATGCACGACAATGCATCTATCTAGCAGCTGAGAAGTGCCCAGCAGACTGACCACTGCTCATCAAACGTTGGACTCATATGACAGTGATACTGACCTATTGTACCTCACATCCTTCCCCATGCCTCTTGGTGGAGACCTGACCACTCGAGTGGAGTCAAAAGGAGGATCTGGTGATGTGGGGGAGGAGGGGGTGCAGGGCTCTGACTCAATCCTGCCCCTTGTCCTCTTGTGCTGGGTTCGACGGGGGGAGGCTGGGAGGGAAGGGGGTGATCGAAGGCTGGGGGCAGAAGAAGGCTGGGATGAGGGGGAGGGAAAGGTGGGGGATGGGAAATTCCGCAGCTTGGAAAGGAACTTTTTGGCCCCTGACTTTTTGGGAGTGGGTGAGGTTGGGGACATGGCCAAGTCCCTGGTGTTGGGGCAGTTGATGGGAAGGCTGTGCATGGGTGGGGGTATGCTCTGCCCAGAGGAGCTGGGTGGTCTGTCCAATGCTGTCTTGTACTTCTCCTCCTCCTCCACCTCCTCAGGCTCAGGCTCCATGAATGCTCCCACCTCCATGGCCACAATGGAAGCATGGTCCAGCTTTCCTGGAGCCTTGCCCATCTTGGCCATGATCTGTGAGTCCCGCTGCTGCCGCTCCTCAGCCGTCAGCCGCTTCCGCACGTAGAGTGCTGGGTTCTCAAGGATTTTTCTCTTGGAGTCTGTGAGAGTGAGCACATGTTGCACCATGGCACTGCAACACTCCTGAGCGCTGCAGTTCTCCTCGGTGACCAACTCATACTCATGCACAACCCGCTCCATCTCCTTCAGAGAGTACATGTGCCTCTCCTGGGGTGACATGTCTGGTTTGCTGGAGCAGTGAACTTCTTGGGGCTCGGGGGACACATCATTCAGGTTGTCTGGCGTCTCCTTCCGGGCAATGGCAATCTTAGTGACTACAGGGTCAAAGTTGTCCGAGATGCCATCAGTGGTGAGGAAGACAATGTCCCCTGGATTACAGAAAGTGAGGGAGTAGGTAAGGTTGTGGAGCTCAGGTTTATTGCCATCCACAGGACCAAGGGCACCGCCAGCATCACGGATGTCCCGCTCCAGCGAGACGTCATGTGAGCCGATAGTCACCTCCCGGATGCCATGGTTCTGGCTGTAGACGAAGGCATAACTGTCACCCACATTGACACAGCAGACGGCAAACTGGTCCGAGTTGGAGACAGGGCACACCAAGCAGGCACACAATGTGGTCAGCCCACCCTCCTTCTTCAGAATGACCTTGTGGGCCTCGTTGAAGGACTCGCGCAGCAGTGACAGGGCAGCCTGAAGAAACAATGCATACCATTTGAGATGAAATCTTCTATTCTCTTCATTCTTTACAATGAATTTACTATTTTTCTGTTGTAAATTTGTTTTCTTTCATGGTGCAAAAAAAAGAAAAGAAAAAAGAGAGAGAAATATCAAGGGCCTGAAAACTAGGGAAACTTCCAATTTGGAAGTATAATTCATGAAAGAACAAGAAGGGCAAAGCTCATACGACTCACATGCTTGACCTTGACCTTTACATGACCTTGACCTTCAGGTGACCTTCAAGGTCAACCAACTAAACCTAGCAATGACATCATACACTAAGAACTGCTTTACACATTTTTCCTACCAAAATACATGTGACCTTGACCCAAGGTCAAGGTCATCCAAGGTCATGCAACACAAAGCTGTTAATTCAAGACATAGGAAGCACAATGGTGCTCATTGGCACTTCCTACCATGAGATATGGTCACTTTTAGTGGTTCACTACCCCATTTTGGTCATTTCATAAGGGTCAAAGTGACCTTGACCTTGATGATATATGACCAAATGTGTCTCATGATAAATGTATAACATGTTCCCCTCATAATTATGAAGTTTGAAACAGTTATCTTCCATAGTTCAGGGTCAAGGTCACTTCAAAATATGTATACAATCCAACTTTAAAGAGTTCCTGTGACCTTGAACTTAAAGCAAGGTCAATCAATTTGGTATCAAAAGATAGGGATTACTTTGCCCTATATACCACATATAGGTCAGGTATCCAATCTCAAAAACGTCAGAGTAAATTGGGAAAATGTGAAAAATGGCTGATTTTTAACATTTACGGCCCCTGCAACCTTGACCTTGAAGCAAGGTCAAGTCACTGTGTATGTTTTTGTACGCCTTGTCATCCTACACCATCATGCCAAATTCACTGCTGATAGACTTCATAGTCTCCGAGAAAAATCCTACGTTAAAGTTTTTTTTACGGACGGCAGGATGCCCGGATGACCAGACGCCCAGACGCCCGGACGCCAAGACGGACGACACGGGTGACCTAGTATGAAAGCATAACATGCGTACTACAATGTTATGAAGTTTGGAAGAGTTATCTTCCATAGTTCGGGGTCAAGGTCACTTCAAAATATGTATACAATACAACTTTAAAGAGCTCCTGTGACCTTGACCTTGAAGCAAGGTCAAGTCACTATGTATGTTTTTGTACGCCTTGTCATCCTACACCATCATGCCAAATTGGGTGTTGATAGACTTAATAGTCTCCGAGAAAAATCCAACGTTAAAGTTTTTTATGGACGACAGGACACCCGGCCACCCGGACGGCCACCCGGACGGCCGCCCGGACGGCCGCTCGGACGCCCAGACGGACAACACTGGTGACCTAGTATGAAAGTATAACATGTGTACTACAATGTTATGAAGTTTGGAAGAGTTATCTTCCATAGTTCAGGGTCAAGGTCACTTCAAAATATGTATACAATCCAACTTTAAAGACCTCCTGTGACCTTGACCTTGAAGCAAGGTCAATCAAACTGGTATCAAAAGATAGGGCTTACTTTGCCCTATATACCATATATAGATCAGGTATCCAATCTCAAAAACATCAGAGAAAATTGGGAAAATGTGAAAAATGGCTGTTTTTTAGACAACATTTACGGCCCCTGCGACCTTGACCTTGAAGCAAGGTCAAGTCATTATGTATGTTTTTGTACGCCTTGTCATCCTACACCATCATGCCAAATTGGGTGTTGATAGACTTAATAGTCTCCGAGAAAAATCCAACGTTAAAGTTTTTTTTACAGACGCCCGGACAGACGAAAAGGGTGAGTACATAGACTCACTTTTGCTTCGCATGTGAGTCAAAAATGGGCTTGAACAGACCTCCTTCCAGGACATATGCAATAAAAAAAACGTTACAAACGGCTTCAACAAAAATGTCTTATTTTGATAATCATTTTGTCCCCATTAACTATCAGGGTAAACACATCTGGCAGAAACCTTTAGCACACATACATCAACAGTTCATTTCAAAAGACTCAATGAAAGTTCCTGCCCCAAGAAAAGCAAGAGACCTGTGTGGAGGAAGGTGATTTTTTCTCATCAAACATCTTCCGGTTGACGTAGCGCATGCTGCCATAGAGGGCACATCGAGCTGCTAGACGAGACTTTTCACCCCAGTTCACACCGTCCGCAATCAGCAGTACACCGTTGTTCTTGCGGGCACACACAGCAAAGGCATCGGCGATGGGATCCCCTGCAACCAGGAACAGAGAAGCATGCAATGAACTTTGCGAAGTCACTGGAAACCCACATGCAGGGTCCTGGGCTGACATTTCAGCAGTAATCAAGGAAGGGTTGCACCACTTTTACTGCAGAAAAGCATACAAAATTGAGTTGCACAAGGCCTGTGGACCTAAACTGAGCTTCCTTCCATAGGATACAGAGCAGAAAATGTCCATGGTTGTGTTTGTGACTATTCGTGATGCAAAAGTAATGCTGAAGTTAGGACTGTCAAAATGAAAGGTTTTGAGAAATGCCTGTGGACCTAAGCTGAGCTTCCTTCCATAGGATACAGAGCAGAAAATGTCCATGGTTGTGTTTGTGACTATTCGTGATGCAAAAGTAATGCTGAAGTTAGGACTGTCAAAATGAAAGGTTTTGAGAAATTAATTCTATTGTTTTCTTTTATACAGAATGATAATAGTTGCACTGAGATGAATAATCACATATTGGTGAAGACCAGAATATTGCTCTCATACTGAAAAGTATTTGAAAATTTGTCAACACCATGCATGGTATTTACTGACCTTAAGAGCACAGTACTTATTTGCTTCCCAGGCCAAAATACTTTATAGTGTAAGTATGAAAGTGGATGTGAATGAAAACATGTCATTAGGCAGCAGGTGCACAAATTTATGAAAGTGAAGAGTGGATATGGATGAACACACGCATGATAACCAATCCCTCAATCTCCTGAGCAACTTTAAGCTTTTTTGCTTGCACAGCAGCTCCAAACAGAATACATAGCAACTGGAGTAATACAGCTTTTCCTCACTTAACCTTGATAAATCAAAACTGACAGTCTAATATCTACATCCACTTAACATACACTTATGGGGAGCAGATCATTGAAACAAGTTCACTCAAGGATGGCAAAGTGTGAATGACAAGCACTGAGAGCTAGAGGAAAGTAGAGCTCATTGAGTGCACCCTCCGCTTCCTGAGTCTTCCATCACTGCTGCAGCCTACCTGACATCTTGCCATTGACAGGGTGCTGCTCATACAGGGAGATGCAGATGCCATAGGCCTGCTGCTCCTTCTTGTTCCACTGGCTGCAGCCTGCCACTGGGGTCACATTGCCGTCTGCTCAACATACAAACATGCTTCTTGAACTTTGACTTAGACAGCAAGGAGAAGGAGAAGTAGCAATTGCAGCCAGGAAGGACAACAATGACAATACAACAGCAGCAGCAACAGCAGCAGCAATGGCAGCAGCAGAGGCAGTAGCAGCAACATCAACAGCAGCAGCAACAGCAGCAGCAATGGCAGCAGCAGAAGCAGTAGTAGCAACATCAACAGCAGCAGCAGCAGAAGCAGTAGCAGCAACAGTAGTAATACTAGCAATGACATAGACATCAGATGTGATGGATTTCTTCCAGTCAAATGACTACTTCCACAGAAAAATCATGTCATACACAGACGCATGCACATTTTTTTAGTTGTCAACTTAGTGTATGTGGTATGTCTGTTTCAATGGCAATTTCTCTAAAAACCAAGAACTGTTCGTCTAAGTATTTGAGAACTGAACTGAATCAAAGTTTACTACAAGGCCACCGGGCTGATGCATAACAAAAAAATTCTTCCACAAGACCCTAATTACTTATTTCATGTTTTTGTGTAATTCAAATGATCCACAGAATCACCTCTTCATTCCTAAATATTATAGATCATGTAATACGGGTCTGAGCATGTAAATGTGTCAGCAGTATGTACCTAGTATTCAAGCATTAGGGGAAAAAGTTAAGAAAAACTGGAGTTGTGTGGATAATAATTTTAAAGATGTGTTTCTTCTTGCTTAAATTTGGCCACGCATGAGAAACAAGGCTGAAGTTGGAAAACGTTTTTGAGCAGAAACTGAGAAATGTCATCAGCAGACTATGTGACGTGATTGCTTTCCTGAGCTTTACATTACTGTAAAAAGTAAATATCTCCTCTATGAACATGATGTGTGTTTTGTTTCTTCTGGAATATGCATGAATGAATACATAATATTATGGTTGGAACATTTCATTTGGTCATTTTCCTAACTTTAGCCTTGTTTCTCATGCCTGAATGCAAACTGATGAAGGGCTACGCCTGAAATGTTTGTTTTCATTATACTAAACCTGAGATTCCAACTCCTCCCAGCGATCTTTGTGATCATTATTTATTTTGCCCTCGCTTCCATTTCCTCATCTGAAGAACTGTGTACTCCATGACATCTCCGTGTCCTCCACAACAAGGTCCATGAAGGTCAGCAATTTGAGAACATCATGGAAGCTCATCTGACTTGAAGAACATACATCACCTAAACCCTACCTGTCAACAGTTCAGAGTGAGCAAAAGATGAATAAGGCAAGGATTCCTCATGAATGGGTTACACTGAGATCTACTCCTAGCAACAGGAGCAAGCCAGCTTGTGCAACCCTGTCAAGCCTTCCGGCCACTTTGTCCCACAGGAAGCGTCCCCTTCACTGGGCAGTGCCTCCACTTGACATGCCATTGTAACAGGTCACACTGCTGAACTGCTGAGAACAACCCATGTAAGTATTTCTGTGTCGTAGTATAGTGAAATGGTTGAGAGTGCCTCAATTGAGAATGGGGACAGCAACACATGCCATTGTAACAGGCCACACTGCCGAACTGCTGAGAACAACCCATGTAAGTATTTCTGTGTCGTAGTATAGTGAAATGGTTGAGAGTGCCTCAATTGAGAATGGGGACAGCAACACATGCCATTGTAACAGGCCACACTGCCGAACTGCTGAGAACAACCCATGTAAGTATTTCTGTGTCGTGGTATAGTGAAATGGTTGAGAGTGCCTCAATTGAGAATGGGGACAGCAACATATGCCATTCCCAAACACAAACATGAATTTTTTAATGTATGCAACGGAAAGGACGAAGCAAGCACAATTTCTACCAAATGTTGAAAAGAAGCCTCAAGTTAAAAGCTCTTTCATTCTGGTGCATGCTGTAGCTCTATGTAAAGATGGAGGAATACATATGATATGCATTTTTTTCTTCTGAAGTCTGCCTGTACTTTTCTTCTAATAATTTCTCTGTCAACCATTCTTGCCTTTTACTTCTTTTTAAATTTGTTAATAACAAATATCTTTTATATCATATTCCAAACGAGGCTCACACCAAACGTGCATTTCCTGAGGCAGATTAAAACAACTATGGTTACCAATGTAAACCCAAAACAGCAAAGCTAACATTTTCTTGACACTATATGAAGACACTGACATACATTTCTTTTACAGGGAAATCTATGCTGATGTGCAAAGAATGTGCACATTTGTGCCAACAAAAATTTGACAGGTGGCGTGATTGTTATGAGAGGTACCAAAACATACAGACAATTTGAGACGGTTAAATCTAATGCAGCAAAAGCAACTGATGGAGCAGTATGCAACTGCTCCATTGCTCTAATTTCAAGCAACATTTGTGACCCCCAAAATTTATCAACAGCAGCTCTGACTACATCAATAAGTCTTGAAACTATTCACAAAATATGTGACCGAGCATGTGAAACAAGTCGGCAAAAGAGCTTTCGAGCAGATGGTGAGAAAAGTCAGCAGTGCACCAAGTCACTTATTGTTTTTCTGAACTTTACACGAGTGTTTAAAAAAAACAAACCACCAAACCCAGTTTTCTTCTATAAACATACTGTGTTTTTTTTCCATGCACTATGCATGAATCAATTAACGATTTTGTGGTTGGAATATCTCATTGTCATTTTTTCTCATTTTAGCCTTGTTTTCTCATTACATACATGTATGTGCAGCCAATGAGTGGCTCCCACAGCTCCAACACTAGGAGGCTACCAGTGGCAACATGGGCAGTTGCTCCTATGATAACACCAAGCTTAAGGACAAGAGACAACTGATGAGCCAAGAGCAAGGACCTGAATAGCTGCAATTAGAGAGGAGGATGTGAGGATTTGAGGCCAGACAGAGGGCCTGTCTTCTGCATCATTGATGGGTTTGCAATGAGCTCCCAGTCCTATGGCCCTATGGCCATGTTGACCTTCTGATAGGTAGTCCCTGGGGCTGGGGGTGCCCACTCAGTCAAAATGAATTTGCTCCTGTCCTTCCTCTCATGTCAATCATTTGGGCATTCGCCTTGTTTGTGGTTCTGCCCAAGTGTCAATCTGTCAATCAGGCAGAGCACTCTCTCAGGCATTTTTTTCATACTCTATCATTTTTATTGCTTCTCTTTCTCCCACAGAATCTGAATGTATACAGATGCGGCAGATCTGCTGATTTTGCAATGTGCTTCCCTTTCCACTCTTTTTCCATAGTATGCTGTACGTGTATCTGGATAATTTCCTGTCCAGCTCTTTCTGTAACTACATGTTTTAGTATCCATCTGTTCCTTTGTTTCAATCCTTACCTTCTTTGCCTGCATCAGGCGAATACCATAGTCATTTGGAAAATTTTTATAACTAATTTTACCCGACTCAACATTTTCAGTGTTTTGCAAAGGAAAACAGACACAGCTGTGACTGGATGCAAACATCATTAACAAGAAAAGAAGACAGGAATTGAACAGTGGCACAACACACGCTGAGGAGAGAAGTATTTACACCACTAGAATAAAAACCGCTGGCGCTGAACCTCCAGGTTTTGGCACAACAACAAAAAAAGATCGGGTTCGAACCCGCAACCTCTCGAGAGAACTATTGATGCATTCAACATACATCTTTGACGGTACTACTATTGACCGCAATACCCCGCAATACCCCGCAATACCCACAAATATACCGCAATACCACCAAATATGCAACTCGTACTTGCGTCAAATCGCCGTAGTTTGATGTTTGCTTCGTCCAAAGAACATACGTTACATAGACATAAAGAAGCGTCACTCCGCGATTTTAAGCAAGACGAGATTTAGAGTTGCGTCCCTTGTTTTGGTTGGCTGGCAGGCGAAATCAATGCTTGGAGCGATTATGCTCTAGCTACCTATTTTATGAGCCAGTGAGTCTCTCAAATTGACAATAAACTGATGACTGCTCTAGTGTTTAAACTGCCAAGACTTATCCGACAGGCAAATGAAGGCAACGAGTTTAGATCTGATAGGTGGTCATTCAATGATCATAGTATACTATGTTTGGCCAGAAAACAACATTGAAACTGATGCGATGTTTCGATATCCTAATACGCTCAAAATACTTCTACTCAATTTTGAGACACATGGGTCGCCAAAAACCATACAAATTCAACTAAACTTTCGGACCGATACACAGAAGCGACCGCATCACGAAGGGACGTAACTCTCGGAAACAGTCAAACTACGGCAATCGCATTAGATCAGTCTTGGCAGCGTTCAGCGGGCTAAGTAAACATCAAACTACGGCGATTTGACGCTAGTACGAGTTGCATATTTGGTGGTATTGCGGTATATTTGTGGGTATTGCGGGGTATTGCGGTCAATAGTAGTACCCAGATTTGATAAATTAATGCTGTTCAAGGGTTACATTTTCGAAACGAAACGACCCGCATCGTAAAAAATCCTTCTGTCTCCTTCACCAACGTTCTGGAAATTATTCATTCTCGCATGGGTTCCCCGAAACTCTAAATGACGTCAATCTAAAAAGATACCCATAATTTCTGCTGTTACGTCAATTGAAATGTTGAGACAGAAAGCTTCTAAGTGGGACTGAATTTCAGATCGTACATGCAAATGACGTCATGCTATTAATGACGTCAAATTTGGCTTTGCCGTCAAATGTCATTTCAATAATTTTTCGACCGGTAATTTCGAGAATACGACCTTAGAAAACCACTTTCTCTTCAAGCCTCGATTCTGAAAATTTGATACATTCAATCGGACCTAACTTCCAGTTAGTGTGCAAAATCTCAAGGAAATCCGTCCAGTAGTTTTTGAGATATAAGCCGTGGAGACGGGACAGACAGACACACACACACACACACACACACACAGACAGATAAAGTCTGTAGGACCTCCAGTAAATCTGGAGGGATAAAGCGCACATATATTCCATTCACATATTCTCCTGTATTTAATTACAGGAAAAAAGATTACCCCCCCCTCCCCGCAAATCTCTCTCTCTCTCTCTCTCTCTCTCTCTCTCTCTCTCTCTCTCTCTCTCTCTCTCTCTCTCTCTCTCTCTCTCTCTCTCTCTCTCTCTCTCTCTCTCTCTCTCTCTCTCTCTCTCTCTCTCTCTCTCTCTCTCACACACACTCACACACACACACACACACACACACACACACACACACACACACACACACACACAAGCTAGTGCAACTCATTAGACGTATCAGGAAGTTGCAATGTCTATCACCCAATGCATTTGTCAAAATGTCCGACGCCCAGGTTGCTAGCTCTGGTTTTGAATGTCACTGAAAAGTGTCTTGACCCACTGCAGTTTGCTTTCAGGGCTGGGAGTGGGGTGGAGGATGCCAAGCCGTTCATTCTTAATACCCTATACAAGCACTTAGAAAAGCCCAAGGCTCATGCACACCTCATTTTTGCAGATTTTTCTTCTGCATTAAATTTAATGCAACCGCACATTCTTGTGAAAAAACTCAAATTTGATTTCAAGCTCTCCGATCAACTTGTTCTGTGGATTTTAGATTTTTTGCTGGAGAGACAACAGAGTTTGTGTGAACGGCTGTTTTTCTGACATTGTTGTCACATGTGCAGGTTCTCTACAAGGTTGTGTGTTGTCACCTTTGTTACATTTTGTACACAGACAACTGCAGAAGCACTCAGGAATGTAGTTATTTAGCGAAGTTTGCGGATGACTCTGCTTTGTTGTCTCTATTTCAGGGCCCAGAAAACGATCATGGTCTTGCCCTCTCTGAATTTGTAGATTGGTGTGATGACAACTTTTTGGAACTAAATGTGTCAAAAACAAAAGAGATTATTTTTTATTTTAGAAGAGAGAGAGAGATGTTGCTCATCCCAGTGTTATTCATGGTGAGGAGGTGGAAGTTGTTGACACTTACAAGTATTTGGGGACAGTTTTTGACAGTCAGCTGAAATGGGATGTAAACACACACACTATCGTTAAACGTGGTCACCAAAGAATGTACCTGTTGAGAAAACTGAAATCATTTTTTTCTGTCGACACGAAAATCCTCTGCTTGTTTTATCAGTCCTTTATTGAAAGTTTGTTGACTTTTTCGTTTGTTTGTTGGTTCAACAGCTTGACCGTTAAGGATAGAAACAGTTTAAATGCTATGTCAACGTCTGTTCCAAGATCATTGGTGCAAGCAGAGAGACCTTTCCTCTTTCTGTGATCAGCAAATTTTGAAGAAAGCGGTGAGAATTTGGGAAATTCCGGACCACTGTCTGAGGAAAGAGTTCTCTTTGCTTCCATCTAGACGCCGATACTCTGTGCCTCCCTTTAAAGAGAACCGAGGTTCTAAATCTTTTATTCCATATGCCGTCAGACTTTTGAACAGTTAGTTAGATGTGTTGTTCTTGTTGTTTTGGTTGTGGTCTTAGGTTTAGTTGGTGCTGTTGCTTTGGATTTTCGCCCTCTTGTGTTGGGTTGATTGTTTCCCTTTGACTGCCTTTTTTTCTGACATTTTTGCTGGTCTGTGGTGCTTGTGGTGATGATTGTGATGTGAGATGTTTTTGCTTGTTCTTGTGCATACTTGCTGGTGTTGGTGTTGCCTGTGATGTTCTGTGGAGGCTGAGGTTTGCAGGGAGTCTGTGTGCGTGCGAGTGTGCTGTTTCTTTTCATATGTATTTATTCCATCACATTATATTTTTATGTATTCTTCTACTAGAATTATTATTTGATTATTTTATTGCTGCCTCATAAGTGTACTTGAATTGCCTGTTGTGGGACAAATAAAGTTGTATTGTATTGTATTGTATTGTATTGTATTGTATTGTATTGTAGCATATTGCTGTATTCCTCTAAAATCTGGGGTATTTACGACGGTTCCGTCATTGAATCTGTTTATTTAGAGATCCAAAGAGATTTTAAAACCTACCCGATATGGCACCAAACAAAACCGTTTATGGGGAAACTGGAAGGTATCCACTTCATATAAATGGAATAATCCGCTCAATTAGATACTGGTTAAAAGTATTGAGGATGGAAAATGTACGTTACCCGAACATGGTGTACCAAATGATGTTGAATTCTAACAATCAAGGAAGTTGGGCATGAAAGATCAAAGATTTACTGTACAAATATGATTTTGGACAAGTATGGGAAAACCAGAATGTAACAAATGAGCGTGCTTTCTTTAGAGAACTAAAAAGACGTATTATTTTAGACTTTAAAGCTGAGTGGGCCATGGTCTTGGAAAATAGTGATAGATACATGTACACATTGTATAGGATAATCAAACCTATTTGGATGAAAGAAAAGTATTTGCTTGCTCTAGACAAAAAGCCCTTTAGAGATGTCTTCATCAGCTTCCAGGCAGGATTTAGTGAACTGTACATCCGTAAACTTAGATATTACAACGGTCGATGGTTCAGATAAATTATATATGCCCATGCTTGCAGAGAGGAAGTTGAATGTGAAGTGCACTTTCTCCTAGTGTATGAAGACTTGAGACAGAGATATGCCTCAATGCTCAGTAACACGTACACAAGAGAAGAACTGGGAACCTTATTGTCCACACAGGACTTCAATACAATACGTTCATTGGCTATACATGTTCATGTACTATGCATTTAAGAGAAGACAAGATGCTGTAATGATTGCTGCTGCAGATGATTCAATTTTGTAAGTTGTGATAGGCCTGTGGCCTAACAAATAAACCATTCATTCGTTCGTTCATTCACTCACACACACACACACACACACACACACACACACACACACACACACACACACACACACACACACACACACACACAAATAGGCTGGAGGCCTCTTCAATCCCAAGTTCATTGTACCCCTCTTCTCCTTGCACCAACTCACTGTGCTCGCTAGAGTTGGCATTGTGGAGGAAGGCAAGTCCGGAGTCAGGGCCTGAGTAGCTGGCCACCACTTGGGGCAGCAGTGGTGCCAGCTGTACCAGTGGCATGTCATCCAGGCTGGTCTTGCAGAACACCTCACATCCAAACTTGATCTTCTTCCGGCGCACACTGCAATATCAAATACAGTCTAGACAAAGTGTTGTATGAAGTACACAAACTTTTTCATTGGATGCCACCGATGTCTGGTGACAATCAAAAGCACAGTGCAGTAAGGCAACCAAGCTCCTGGTCATCATATCATACAAAAGCAGATCAATTCTAAAAAGAAAATTGTTTTCATACCATACTCCACATCAAACGATGTGCATTTCACATTCTGTTATTACCTTTGTCCAATATTTCTTTCTTTAGCGCAAGCATTCTAGATTAAGGTAAATATGCATATGTGTACATACAGTGTAAGATCATCACGCATGAGAAAACAATGCTAACATACAAACAAGAAGGGCAAAGCCCATACGTCTCACATGCTTGACCTTGACCTTTACTTGACCTTGACCTTCAGGTGACCCTCAAGGTCAAACAACTACACCTAGCAATGACATCATACACTAAGAAATGCTTTACACATTTTCCCTACCAAAATACATGTGGCCTTGACCCAAGGTCAAGGTCATCCAAGGTCATGCAACACAATGCTGTTAATTCAAGACATAGGAAGCACAATGGTGCTCATTGGCACTTTCTACCATGAGATATGGTCACTTTTAGTGGTTCACTACCCCATTTTGGTCACATTTCATAAGGGTCAAAGTGACCTTGACCTTGATGATATGTGACCAAATGTGTCTCATGATGAAAGTATAACATGTGCCCCACATAATTATTAAGTTTGAAACAGTTATCTTCCATAGTTCAGGGTCAAGGTCACTTCAAAATATGTATACAATCCAACTTTGAAGAGCTCCTGTGACCTTGACCTTGAAGCAAGGTCAACCAAACTGGTATCAAAAGATAGGGCTTACTTTGCTCTATATACCATATATAGGTGAGGTATCCAATCTAAAAAACTTAAGAGAAAATTGAGAAAATGTGAAAATGGCTGTTTTTTAGACAACATTTATGGCCCCTGCGACCTTGACCTTGAAGCAAGGTCAAGTCACTATGTATGTTTTTTGAGGCCTTGTCATCATACACCATCATGCCAAATTGGGTGTTGATAGACTTAATAGTCTCCGAGAAAAATCCAACGTTAAAGTTTTAAACGGACGCCCGGACGGACGAAACGGGTGAGTACATAGACTCACTTTTGCTTCGCATGTGAGTCAAAAATGACAAAATAAAATATTTCAACCACAACAGTAATTTAAATCAGTCACGCATATTCCAGAAAAAATGGCATGCTCTTTAGTAAGGAAATCTTAAATTTTTAACAGTGAGGTAAATATCAGGAAAATATGCAAGTGAAATAGTATACTGATAAATTTACTCGGGTTTCCTCAAAAACAGTTTTTTGTATTTTAGCTTCGTTTCTCATTTACTGTCACATATATATGCACATCATCTTCTGCATTCTGATCTCTATCCATATTCTGGAGTGAAAAAAAAAGAAATACACCATACTTATGCAATTGAAATCATAAACATTAAACATGACATCAACCAGAGCAGACCCACAGATCTTTGCTGCTGGCTGAGATCAATCTCAAGCTTTTAATGCCTGCTATGGTATCCTTGCAAATAATATGGCTTTACACCCAGTGGACTCCAATTATTCTTCCCCACCCCAGCCACTGGGTCCTTTACAGCACCAAGCTGGGCTTCCACAACTCACAAAGCCAGTGGCACAGAGACAAAGGAAGATAACATTTACAAAAACATGCCATGGCTGTCAAGGGAATAGGGAAGAAAATGTAATGAAAACAATAGCTACTTTTGCACATTACACACACACACACACACACACACACACACAATCACACACACACACACACACACACACACAAATCACACACAATCACACACAATCACACACACACACACACACACACACACACACACACACACACACACACACACACACACACACACACACACACACAAGAACACTGAACTGCAAAAACACAGCAGCAGCAAGAGCAAAAAATAAGCAACAACAGAAGTTGGGCAGCAACAGCAAATGCAAAGTAATCATTAAAGCTGAGCTTTCATTCAGCCAGGCCTGATACATCTCCAACTGTGCAGCAATACCAGACCTCCACTGCCCCCAGGGAGCTTTGTAGAGAAATATTGATTTTTCTTGATGATGTCTGCCCATAACCTTGCTACCCAGCCATCGCCATACCACAGTGTCCAGTGCTCACAAGTAAACAGATATGGGAGCCCGTTCCAGTGATTTGGGGGTGGGTGGTGGGTGGGGGGGTGGTTGGGGGGAGGGAGGGAGGGAGGGAGGGAGGGAGAGAGATAGAGAAAGAGAGAGAGAGAGAGAGAGAGAGAGAGAGAGAGAGAGAGAGAGAGAGAGAGAGAGAGAGAGAGAGAGAGAGAGAGAGAGAGAGAGAGAGAGAGGGAGAGAGCAATAAATCTACAGACCCAGAGAGACAGAAATAGAGAAAGACAAATTCACAGACATATGACCAGACAGATGCAGCAGACAGACACTGAGTGACTGATAGAAACATAGGCAGGCAGATACATGTACAGCGAGAGATATGCACAGAAACACACACACACACACACACACACACACACACATGCAGACAAACATACACACACACACATGCAGACAAACACACACACACACACACACACACACACACACACACATGCAGACAAACATACACACACACACACACTTCATAGCAGAGAATGTGAATTGATCTTCAATCATGCACTGGCCTTGGGCATGGTGGAGCTCTTAAAGGGGTAGAAGAGGACAAAAGAGCCAGTGGGGACTGCTTGGCAGCAGAGGTTAGGGAAGGTGTGGAGAGTGATTGTGGTGGGGTATTCCTGCAAGATTGTGAGATGGGATGGGGGGTGGGGGTATGATGGGATGGGGAGTGGGGGGTATGATGGAAGGGGGGTGATAGGTAAGTGGGCAGTGGCAGGGAAGGTGGTGGTGGTTGAGAGAGAGCAAGAGAAGGGAGGAGTGAGGTGGGGACTAGACAGAGGGACCTGTGGGAGGAGAGCAAGGCACCAGGGGGAGCTGAGTATCAAGCTTATGGCGAGGGACGTCCCCACCTTCCACCACCAAATCGATTCTCCCCTCAGCCTTCGACCCTCTCCCTCACCCGTCAGGGCTGTTTCCTTTCCCTTAATGGAATATTTTACTGCATTAACACCACAGAAAACTGTTGGGGTACAGTTTTATGGTGCATCCTGACGTAAACTATAAGTGATGCAAGGAAAAAACCGACAAAACTTCCAGGCACGGAATAGGGAGAAGGGATGATATCTTTGGCAGATATTGTCAGCAGGAATGGAATTTCAGGTCTTTCAGGAAAACGGTGCTGTATTCTGAGAGGAAAAGGAGGCATCCTGGGGAGATGAATGAGGCGTGTCTTCCAACAACTGGAGCAGTGGGGCAGAATACAGGACAAAGAGGATGGAAAAGAAGCCTCCAGAAGACATAGAACAAAGACAGAGTGGGGAGTGAGTGACTCAGTGATGGGGAGCTGAATGGACTGGTGGGGTGTGGGTGGGGGTGTGTGTGAGAGAGAGAGAGAGAGAGAGAGAGAGAGAGAGAGAGAGAGAGAGAGAGAGAGACACACACACACACAGACAGACACACAGACAGACACACACACAGAGAAACAGAGGCAGGCAGGCAGGCAGGCAGGTAGACATATAGTATACACAGACAAATCCAAAGACACACAACTACACAGACACACACACACAAATACACAGACACATAACTACACATACACACACATATACAGTCACACAAATAGACAGACACACACACAGACACACACATACACAAAAACACACACACACACACACACACACACACACACACACACACACACACACACACACACACACACACACACACACACACACACTCAGAGACAAGAGGGTGGGAGGAGAGAGACCAATAGGCAGACACAAAAATTAAGAAGTATAAATATGCATGCATGCAAAGTGGCGGGAAAATTAACTTACAGGCTGGGACAGGCACATACACATGCTCACACACACACACACACACACACACACACACACACACACACACACACACACACACACACACACACACACACACACACACAAGTAATTTACAAGTATTACATAGGAGAAGCACTAACTGAAAACATGCCACTGGATGGGGTAAAGTTTCCAGCACACAATCATGCAGGAACATAGAGCAGAGAGAGTGCAGGGAGAAACTGTATGGCAAACAAAAACCTGCTGCAACATGCAAATATCAAAGGTTGTAGACATATTCTTTTCCATGAGTTAAAAAAAATCCCATCTACACATGATTGTGTGGAGTTGCCCACAAAATTCTTGGGTTTAAAGTGTGAGAAATCAAAGCATTTTCACAATAAAGAATATAAACTGTACACACACACACACACACACTCTCACACACACAAACACACAAACACATACAGGCAGGTACACACAATCGCCCATGCTCACACACATGTGGGCACACATGCCCATTCATGATAAACCATGAAGCAAAAACTCTTCCAATAGATGTAGTGAATTCATACAGAAGAAGAAAGGAGGGGTGGGGGTGGGGAATCCATGCTTAACAAGCTCCCAGATGGTCTGTAGGGGGGGGGGGGGGGGGGGGGGGGGGGGGGAAGAAGACATTTCATGCTTTTCATACTGTGGTGCCTCCTTTACCTCAGCCAGAGGAGCACTTTCTCTCCCCTGCCCTACAAATGACCACCTATACTTGGGTCACATCCCAATCTCATTGGCCCTTCCCCCTCCATTTGGCCTGTCACACACACACACACACACACACACACACACACACACACACACACACACATACACACACAAACACACACACACACACACACACTCCTCATCCATGGGTAAATAAAGCTAAATCTACTGCCGCTGTGTGTGTGCTTGTGTGTATGTGTTGGTGTTCCTGCATGCATGCAGCAGACTCTCCTCCTCCCCTTCTCTCTGAACAAGTTACCATGTTAGTGTTGATACATATTAAACCCAGACTCTCACCATTACCCCCCCCCCCCTCTCTCTCTCTCTCTCTCTCTCTCTCTCTCTCTCTCTCTCTCTCTCTCTCTCTCTCTCTCTATATATATATATATATATATATATATATATATATATATCAGAGTCACAAATAAGATCACAAAAGAATACATTGGACTTGTTGGTCACCACCTATCCCTCTACTCTTTGGTAACCAAAAAAAACCCAACTTTATTACAATTACAGTTCTCTCGAAGACAAGCAAACAGAGAGGAGGGCAATAATCCAATTAAAAGAAAGTGTGGATAGAACGGGTCCAGTGGTCGAAAATGGTGATGAGTAGATGAAGTGAGTGGGGACGATTATGAATGAGCAGGGAGAAAAAGGAGGCACTGTGGTTTCCATATGAAGGAGCCAGCTAGAAAACGAGTAAATGACTGATAACTGTCAAAGGATTGCTACATTCATATCTACTCAACCATTTTTTTTTCTTTCCTCTTAGTCTTACCACTTGCCTCTTGGCCATATCTCACCCTTCCCTCCATACATCTCGCCTGCCAGCCCACAACCTTCAGGGTCCTCTACTTGCTGGATAGCTGTACCAATACCGTTTTCAGTCCGGGAATCAATAGGGCCAGGCAAGCTGTCGATCCCCTCAATGGAGCGGGGCTGGGCCGTCTCCAAAAAAACCTCCTTATCTGCCAGTTATCCTTCCCGTCAACAGGGGAGCTAATTCATCCATGCCAACTCACGAACTGGGTCACAGTCCCTGGCACTTTATCCAGCTCCTGAATGAGTTCTCCAGCTTGCTGACCGCCTTCCTCTCCTCAATGCAAATTCTCTCCAGAAATCGAACTCTTGCACAGACATATCGGTTTCAAAGAAGAAGCGTCCTTAGCCTGGCAAACACCACAGTTTCTGCAACTTGAATGAGACTGGGTCGTTGAGAGCCCCGTTTCCCAGATATTTCATTACATGCCAGGAAGGAGTTCTCGATGAAAATTAAATTATGATCTGCACCGGATTTAAAGAAGAGCTACACCATCATGATCAAATTTAGCAAGGCCCATGTATGAGGTGACCTCAACTGATGCCCCTTCTGGGAGAAGTTTATTTTTAGCTCACTCAGGGCTATAGAAGCTGCGCATTCTACATGTATACAACAATTCCCCAGAGTTTAGCAACATAGTTCGACATCATTAGCACTACAGAAAGGTCCAGTGGTTCTAGATGAAGGTGAACATTTTCACATCTTTGCTTGAAAAAAATCACACACAGCAATTATAGATTTTAATGTTTGCTTCCTGCAAACATATTTTTAAGCATGTTAGAGTAGATATATTTTTCAAAAGCACGGTGCAGATACTCTGGTGGAACAAAGGTTAGGAACAGTTCGTACTCCGATTCTGGTTTACTTGATGAGAGAGGATGGTGCAGAAATCGAATTCCTGATCAGCAGCCAGGAGTAACAACATTACCGCCTGGTAGCTTCTGTCTTGAACAAGATGTACAGGAGAAGCCTCTCCCTTCACCCGGATTCTCCTCCTCCCCAATCTCCCCTCTTCGCTACTTCCAGACCCTGCCACAAGCAAGCAGAGCTCAGCGCTAACAATGCTTTGATGCCAGAAAGAAATTGCAAAGATTTCCCTCTGCAGACCCCCTCTCTGGGCTTCATCAATGGAGCATTTTCCAGGACTATTTTATCCTGCACACAATTTCTTCTCGTGTTCTGGTCGTAAGTCTCATTACTGAAAGTCTGGGCAGAAGAAAGACAGGGCTGAAAAGCATTCCCCCTTCCCCACCCCTTTCCTGTTTCTTCCCATAAGAGCAGACCACAGCATATCCCAGGCCGTCTCCCAATTGCAAAGACTGGCGCCACAAAGCATGGCACAAACCACAACCAAGAGAGAGCAGCAAAGGAAGGACAAGAATTCTGTTCTGCCTCTAGGCAGTGTGACCACAGGCATCCAGCAATTATACTAGCCCCTGCTCTCCCTTTCCTTCCAGCCGGAAAATTGCATCTCTGCCTGTCATTATCTCAAAATGTTCAGGACCAAGGCCCCTTCATCATCACAAGCCTTTCCATCCCCACAAACCCTTTCCCCCACTTTATCCCCTACCACCATCTCTCCACCCACCTAGTCCCAACCCCCTCCCACCCCTACTCACACCACTCTCCTGCTTGCGGAAGTAAATAGGACCCAACTTGCCCCACACAGAGGCTGAAATTGCTTTGGCCCTATGCCCTTTTCCAGGGCCTAGCGGATGCTTGGGGTGTAGGGCCGGGTAGGGTGGAAAAAAGCCCAACTCTTTTTTGCTTTCCCACAAACGAACGCCAGTTATGTTCCAGTGGTGATGCCTTCCCTCATTCTCGACACAGAGTTCAACATCTAAGTCCTTATCTTCCATCCCAGGACTCCTGATCTGCAGCAAGCACAATACCCAGAAATGATAGATTTTGAGAGGGGGGAGGGGGGGGGGAAGAGGGGGAAGAGAGAGAGAGAGAGAGAGAGAGAGAGAGAGAGAGGAGAGAGAGAGAGAGAGAGAGAGAGAGAGAGAGAGAGAGAGAGAGAGAGAGAGAGGGGGGGGCGGAAATTGTGGGGGAAATAGAGACAGAGAGGAGGGGAGGAGGGAGAATGGGAACAGGGGTGGGTGTGGGTGGATGGAGAGAGAGGGGGAGAGGCAGGGGAAGGGAAGGAGAAAGACAGAGAGAGAGAGAGAGAGAGAGAGAGAGAGAGAGAGAGAGAGAGAGAGAGAGAGAGAGAGAGAGAGAGAGAGAGAGACACACACACAGACAGGCAGACAGGCAGGCAGGCAGGCAGACAGGCAGGCAGACAGACAGACAGACAGACACACAGAGAGACAGACAGACAGACAGACACACAGACAGACATGCAGACAGACATATGCAGACACACAGACAGACATGCAGATAGACACACAGAGACAGACAGACAGACAGACAGACAGACAGACACACAGACAGTCAGACAGACAGACAGACAGACAGACAGACAGACAGACAGACACACACACACACACACACACACACACACACACAGATGGAGAGTCAGGAAGACACAGAAAGAAAGTGAGCGAGAGAGAGAGAGAGAGAGAGAGAGAGAGAGAGAGAGAGAGAGAGAGAGAGAGAGAGAGAGAGAGAGAGAGAGAGAGAGAGAGAGACTAAAACATATGTAAACACACACACACACATGTATACATTGTACACACACACACACACACACACACACACACACACACACACACACACACACGCCCCGAGCACATACATACAGAGATATAAACAGCAAATTAGAGAGATTGAGCCACATCACAGGCAAACAAACCCAGCTAGGAAGGTGAAGAGGAGGTGGAGCAGCCTTTCATTCAGTAAACACACAATACAGACAGGCTGACAGACAAAGACAGGCTGCAAGCCACCCATCAACACAGACACAGGCTGTAGTGGAGGTCTCCCCTGATGAAAGACTCCACCACTGCAACTGAAGCCCCTTGGCAGTCTACCCAATATGTGTCTTCATCTTGTCTCCAGCCACTGTCACTTCTCCAGAGAATTTCCTCAGATGGCTACATCTGAACTCCTCCAGATAGATAGTTTCCTCAGACAAAGACATCTTCATAACAAATGAGCTGGTTTCCCTCCACTGGGAAGCAAGATGTCAGTCTGGAATCTGTCTGCCCACAGAGAGTATCTCCCAATAGACAAGGCTCTGGAGGAGGCAGGTCAAAATAAATAGCTCTGGTGCTCCCTGTCTTGACCCATGTCCTCAGTTGGTAGGAAGGGCTCTGACCTCCTTATCTTCCTGCCTGCCTGCACTCCCTACATCTCTACTTTACCATGGATAGGAGATTCCTGGCCTCTTCAAATCAGAGCAGATTTGCTTGCAAACAGCCTGGAACACATGGTCTCTTATCCAGGGCTTGGGGGAAAAAAAGCAAGAACTGATAAGAAGCAGAGGAGGAGGGGATGGTGTGGTGGTGGAGAGGAGGGGAAAAGGAGCAGTAGAAGCAGGAGCAGGAAGAAAAAGTAGAAGGAAGAGGTGAGGACAAAGAAAGAGGAGGAAGCTATAAGGGTGAGGAAGAGAAAGGAGTAGGAAAAGAAAAAGGAGAGGAAAAAGAAAAGGAGGGAAGGAGGCAGTGAAGGTAGAAGACAAGAAAATGGAGGTGAAATGGGAGGCAGAGGAGAGGAAGCCAGAGGAGGAGCAGGAGCAGGAACAGGGGGAGGGGGACCGGAAGCAGGAGGAGCTGGAGCAGGAAGAGGAACAGGAAAAACAGTGCAGAGCTATGGAGACAAAGGTAGAGAAACTCATAGACAAGGTTGAATACACTGTAAGAATCTGTCAGTGTATCAAATACATCAAGAAAGAGGCAAGTATCTATCTATTATTCCTACTGTTAACTTCACAGAGACTTTATTAAAAGATTACACAAGACACACTACACACAGCAACACAAGAATATTCAGGCATAAGGGGAATTTACCCACTTGGAAAATTTTGGATGTTTCATGATAATAAAGTGGCTGGTTCACTCTGCCCTGAGCAGGAGTGTGGAATTAACGTCAAGAGTAGAGACCAATTAACAACTGAAGTAATTCCTGACAAGTGACATGCACAAGAAATTTCATTTAAAATAAGGGGGGGGGGGGGGGAAGGGAGAGGGAGAGAAATATGCTTGAGAACAGAGCCAATTTCACTGAGAATCATACACATGCACTTTATTTCTGTTAATGATGTCATGACTGTCTCAATTAAAAGACAGGCTTCCAGGCATAGAAGTCTTTGCATTATGAAATAATTATTGAAATTTGCAGGACTGACAACATGATGAATGTGTCCATCATTGACTAGAAGCATGGGAAATAGGCTGGCTTTTGTAAAGTGTAAAATCCTAAAAACTGAAGCAAACCCAGACATGTGTTCCTAGTGAAAACAGGCTCATGAAAAATCACCCCAGAGTCAACAATTATTTTGCTTGGAGCCCAAATTACAGCTAAAAGAATTCCAGATATCTATGGAAGTACAAATCTATACAATAGAGGAATGAATTAAATTTTTCTATATATATATTTCACTCCTTATCTACAAACTGCAGACTATTCATACAGTGCATCCCATGAACAACAAAATCTTCAACATCCATCTATGAAAACACAGACATCTCTTGCTCTGGAGCTCACTACTGCTCCATATCAGCATTCCAATGGTGGGAGGAAAAAAAGCCATAGACAAGTAAGTACATGAAGTTGACAGCTGAAAATTTTGTTTGATACAGGTCTAAATTTACTCAGAGGTTGAAGAGCATCTGCAAATACCTATCTACTGTAATTCTATGGGCAGTGAGGGTTTTCTACATTTACTGACTGCAGTTTGTGTAGCTCATGTAAAGGATGCGATGAACACTTGTAAGTATGGATGAAAGGTATGACAAGATAAGCTGATACAAAAAGTTTGCCCCCACAGACAAAAGCCTGAAGTAGTCAAAAGAGAAGCAAACAATTCCTCAATTGACAACATGTATAACAAAACATACATGTATGTCATCATCCAATAGTTTTATTTCTAATTACATTCAGCATTCAATCCGTGTACCGTGCTCATCATTCCACCGAAACAGCTCTGCTCAGTGTTCTAAACGATCTTCTCGTTGCTTCTGACGATTCCAAAGTTTCTCTTCTTACTCTGTTGGACTTGAGTGTGGCGTTCAACACAATAGACCATGGAATTCTTTTCACCCGTCTTAGAAACGTTTTTGGCATTGAGAACTTAGCACTCTCTTTCCTGCATTCATCTCTCTCAGAACATCGATCTCGGGTTTTGCTTCTGATCCTACACCTCTCAAGTACGGAGTCCCTCAGGGCTCTGTTCTGGGTCCTCTGCTGTTTCTACTGTACACCCAACCACTCTCCAATGTAATTGATAGTCATTCAGTCTCTCACAGTGAATGATACCCAGCTCTACAACTCCCATCCCAGTCAAATCCACTCTCTTCTTTCTACCAGTGAACNNNATATTAAGGTGCTTTTGTGAAAGAAAGGCTGTGATAATTCAGTCAATGCGCATGCAGAGCTTGTTAGTATTTTCTTATGGTAAAACTCATCTACTGGTTCTTTTTTACTTCTTTGAAGAAGAAAAAGCCCATTGGCTGTGACGTTTTGCTCAGAGAAGCAGTCAATTTACCTGTGGAAGGCCTACGTCATTCACAAGCATGGTGCTGCTCAGGGTTATATCATGTTTCAAGAACATAAATGTGATAATGATAGTAGTGACAATAGCGAAATTTTAACAACAACAATTTTACAGACATGAGACTCAAACAGACAAACCGTGGTAGACCTGATTAGTAGTGCGGTTGTTGTGATTTGCGCATACAGTTGTAGATACTTATTATAGGTGATACTTTGTCTCATGTAAAGCGCATTTGATAGATGATATAACTACAGAGAACTGTGACTGAGTGTGCGTGGAAACATACTCTAGCCTGCTCAGTGTGCACCCCCCTGACATCTGCCATGTCTGCCCCTGCTGTGGGTTGGGGTAATGACAGACCCTCCGCATCTCACTACGCGATTCGTGAGAGACAAATAAGAAGGGATGTTTCCTTGACTCGCGCTCACTCAAAGGTTTGGTGATTTTCGTGGTCAATGGCCTTACAGAGTCTACAGAGGCTGATAGGCCGTAACACTCCATCCATCCATCCATCGATCCATCCATCCATCCATCCATCCATCCATCCATCCATCCATCCATCCATCCATCCATCCATCCATCCATCCATCCATCCATGCATCCATGCATGCATCCATCCATCCATCCATGCATCCATCCATCCATCGATCCATCCATCCATCCATCCATTAACTCTACATTTTCACAACCAGTCTGCGCATCGGTCACCAGATATAGCAGGCAGACTTCTTTGGAAGAGTAACTCATATTGAGTTCAATTCCACTCCTTGGTAATGATAAACAACGCGCTTTAAACACATTTTACAACAAACAACTCGACATCGACGGCTCGAGAAAAGTGCAGGTGTCTACAGGGTGATCTGACCTATTTTACAATAGTTTGTTTCCCGATGACAACGACTTTGACAACGACGACGACAACAACAATTACTAAAACTACAACAGCAACAAAAACTACTACTATTATTACTACTACTACTGTTACTACTACTACTACTGCTGCTGCTACTACTACTACTACTACTACTACTACTACTACTACTACTACTACTACTACTACTACTACTACTACTACTACTACTACTACTACTACTACAAATACTACTACTACAACTACTATTACTACTACTTCTACTACTACTACTTCTACTATTACTGCTACTACTACCACGACCACCACCACCACCTACTCCATCACCACCATCACCAATACTACTGCTACTACTGCTACTTTCACCACCACCACCACCGCCGCCGCCACCGTCACCGTCACCGCCACCACCACCTCCACCACTATCACCACCACCACTACTATCACTACTACTACTACTACTTCTACTACTACTTCTACTACTACTTCTACTACTACTACTACTACTCCTACTACTACTACTACTACTACTACTACTACTACTGCTACTACTACTACTTCTACTTCTACAAACAGAATCAATGTGAATGTGCTCACATGATCACATACACATATACACTCTTAATTATATCAAATAGATCTTAAAATAATCGCGGATTCATGATATCATACCTGTCGACATACCACCGAAAGTCGTGTACACAAACTGGACATAGTTTGTTATGTTGCCGACTTATGATGGCTATTCCAGCTTTAAAAAATTGCTTTGCTGTATTTTTTTCATAGAGTCTTTCTTGTTCATTCAAAGATGGAATGAGTTATCATTTCAAAGGATTCGGTGTTATGCCAAATATATTTATTGCAATAAAAATAATCAGTTAAGCAAGCTATCATCTTTTAAAGTTCCGCACATTTTTGTTTCTCGTTTCTCATCACAGCTATTGCGCTGAATGGGGAATGCTGAGGATAGGCTCCCGGGAGAAATGGCTTGTGCATTGCCGTATGGTCCATGTGCAAAATGTTTGCTGTTTGGAAAAATGTCTCAAACAACATTGATTTATATCGGTCAATCAGCGAGAGATGAGAAAATATTCATTCGTTCTGGATCCTGGTTTGTAGGGGGCCAGAAAACACTCCAAACGCGTGTACTTATATCGGAACTTGTCAACAACCAGTGATAGCGTTGTCGCCTTTTCTCACCAAGTGAACTTCATCAAAATATCAAAATCAGAACAACAAAGATAGACTATTTGATGTTCATTTCACTTCTGCGCCGTTATGAACAAGTGTCATCACTTTAGCCTCTGTACATTTTGACGTGTGTGAAAATGCAATACGCGCAGTCACTCTTCCGTGTTTTCATAAACCTGTCATTCGGTCGTCAAAACCTCCCTACGAGGCGATACGTTGGGGGCAAATCCACATGCTAAAGCGGAAAAAGACACTGTACTTACTGAAACGTGCTCCAACTGCAGATTTTGAGCTGCACGCCGACTCACTTCAGTTTCGCTACGGTTCAAGCCAGCTCGTCTCCCGATGGTGAGTTTCTCCCTCGGTCTTCCCTAGTCACACACCGCTACGAGGATGTCGCGACGCATCCTTTTCTACTGCACATATATCTAGGAAAGACTGTCCCGGAGACTCCGTTCATTGGTTGAATTCGTTCTGCATGGGTGTGATTATCGCAGATGTGGTCATGATATCCGCCTCTACCGCGACTACTGACAGCTTCACCGTACTCCGATTAGCGTGGAGGCCAGGCGGTCAGTAGGCCCGTTGTGTGTCTGTGTGAGATTTTCGTAGATGTCCATTCACTTTGGTCAGACGTGGAGAGCCTACAGGCCGCAGGGTTGGTTGAATGTCGACCACGTGACAGGAAACTGGCCAGTGGACCACTTGGACACTGTTGGACGCGATTCATTGATGGCTACGTGCGTGCGTACTTGACCCCCCACTGCGACTTGAAGATTTGAGTGATTGGGCGGCCAGCTTGATCACGTGACGTCCTTTTTCGAATTGTGCAGTTCCTGCGGGTGCCAAAAAAGTTGTTGCGGTGAATCTTAAAGCGATTCGTTAAGCTAAGAGTTTTCAGCTTCTCTTTGAGGTGTTCATGGAGGTGGACGAAGCAGTCATTAAAATTATGGCTTGCCGATAACATGTCGACAGTTTCATAACCTCTACTCCTTCCAAGATCTCATTCCAGTGGTGTAAGAAATTACTTTTTACAGGAGCTCTCACAAGGACCCAGTTCACTCGGGGTTTTCTTTCTGACAGTTAGGCTTTGCTCATCTGCCAGTCGTTGACGCCAACACACGGGTCAGAGAAGGGTCTTCATTATTGTTTTGTCCTCCCCTGTGACTAAAGATTATCAAACGAAATTGTAACGCGTTTTCTCCTTTGGAAGAGTCGTTGTAAACACCCAATGTAGAGAGATAAACACTCCCTCAGAGAACCAAAGTCATACACCCACCTACAGTAAGCCAGTCCTTCTTCCTGCAGACGAGTTTTTCACGTTAGCCAGGAGACGTGGTCCTCCTAAGGATGTCTTCTTTGCTCCAAATAACTGTCGGTGCAGCCAGGTTCGAGGTGGCGGTGAAGACAGTGAGGACAGACTTGTAGACTGCCCACGTCTCGGTTGCAGGTTGCAGTCCCACTGTGACGTCATTGGTGTCGAGAGAGCAAGCCGAGCTGTTCAAGCTTGTACTTGGGTGGAGCACAGAGACCGAAGGAGGAAGGGTAAGGGGGGTGGGGTTGGAGGGGTTGAAACGAAGGGGGTCGCGGTGACAGGGGGTACGGGTGATGGGGGGGGGGGGGGGGGGAAACGAAAGAGGAAGGGGGGAAATGGGGGCAGGTCTGAAGTCCCGTCTTCCTGCGGGCCGCATTACAACCAGGATGCCTTGCGCTATGACTGGGAACCAACGCTGCCTTGAGAGCACTCTCTCTCTCTCTCTCTCTCTCTCTCTCTCTCTCTCTCTCTCTCTCTGAGCTACATCTTGCAAGCAACCCCCTACTTGTAATCAAGCTACATCAATGACATTTGGCCCAAAACTAATCTTTACATACACCTCTCAAAGATCAATGACATCAAGCAACGCACATGGATGAGGGCCCGCGGCGTATAACCATGCCAAATACTCGACCGATCCGTTCTCGAGTACGACAAAAACAACGATGATCAGGTGGAGGGTTACGTAATCAGACCAAGTCTTTCTACACCGAAATTGCAGTGCCTATTTAAAGACGACAAAATAGATCTTTAGCAGGGTATTTAAAATCTGAAACTCTCAGAATATAAGTAGGGGTGGATCAGTTTTCTCAGTCAAGTTAAACCTCAGAATCACGTGAGTGACCTTGTCAGATGAAATGTCAGCCCCATCTCGATTTGAACACAGAATCCCAGCGACTCAATTTGGAAGGACCTGTCGTTTATAGTTCAGCTATAGCATCAGTAATTCTGATTTAACAGTATTTATTTTATGTTTTAATTTCGAAAATATTTATTGTAGATTGCGTACAGACTGATTATTACAATGACTGTGTCAAAATTAAACTCAGCCAAAGTATTTGTAATTATAATTTGACACCGCTGACATGCCATTTTGGTTTTCACAACTTTCTTTTGAGTAGATTGCTTAGAGGCTGATGATTACTGTGACTGTGATAGATACAAACTCAGTGAAATCTGTGATTTTGATGTGACAGTACTGATTTCATGTTTTGATTTTAAAAGCCATATTTGAGTAGATTGCTTAGAGGCTGATAATTACTGTGACTGTGATAGATATTAACTCAGTTTAAGCATAGGTGTTATTAATGTGACAGTATTGATTTCATGTTTTGATTTTGATAGCCATATTTGAGTAGTTTGCTACGAGACTGATAATGGCAGGGACTATGACAGATATGACTTCAGCTGAAGCATCTGTGATTCTGAATGGACATTATTATTCACATGTTGTGATTTTAACTATGTTTCAGTAAACTGCTTACAACAGAACAAAAGGTCTTTGTGAAAGGTACTGGTATAATCTCAGAAACATGTCACTCTTCTGTTTGACAAAACGAACCTCGCGTTTAACATGAAAAAGCTAATGCATGAATAATACAAAGGCTTAATCTGATAAATGTCCATATGAATGCGACTCTACTTGAGTCTGTCGAAGTCTTGGTGACTCGGCTGATGCTGTTGTTGTTGTTGTTGTTGCGTACCTGGGCTAAACACTCCCAGGATCACCCAAGTGGGTGAGATGATTGCGTGTGTGACTGTTTTTGAACACCCCGCCATATAGGCAGCCAACTCGGCTGATAACTCCCGAGTTTTCAAGGACCCTCACACACTCTCTCGACATCGCGGACACGGACGGCAGAATTAATAACAAACCCCACATGAGATTGTCTCTACTTGGAAAGAGAGATCCTCCTCTACCTCGTTATCAAGAAGAAACGAGTTTGTTCTCTGTCGACCTCGATTTATACACTCCAAATGGACACCTTCATATCTTTTACGGTCGAATCTTCTTCATGGCAATTAACTTGTACTTTTCAGCAGATTCTGATGGAGTGCTCTGGACTTTCTGTATGTTGATATATATTTCACAAGTCACAGGATTTAGAATAATTTCAAAAGACAATCATGCTATGTTATGTTTCCTAAAATCTATTGTTCTTTGTTACAAGTTTTAGATATTTATACTATTGTTCACATCTGCTTATGGATATTCAGATATGGTTTCTGATGACACATTCTTGATACTTGTGATATTCTTCATACATGAGTGCACGCACGCCCATTTGTGCGTTGGTTTGTAAAGATAAGGGTAGAGCTGTTTGTATGTAAATTCTACAAATACGCACATCCGACTTTTTTGTGTTGTCATTGTTTCATACAAATGACCTTACAGTCATTCAGTGATAAGGAAGCTGCACAATGCTCCGGACTCTGCCTTCCTTTTGATTTGGCTGCACGGACGGGCGTGATTTCTTCCGCAGATTGATTTTCAAGAGTCCTTCCGCTGGCACATACATGCTGCTCGGGGCCAGCAGTGCAAGTGTTACTGAAGGGATCTCCAAAGCACAAACACCACAGCAGTCCAGTTGAGGAGGGAGGTATCAGTGCAGCACAGCTTGTATGCGATTCTTTTTCTGGTCTAATAAGGCTGATTTGATCTTCAACAACGAACATCCATCTATTCATCCTACTTTGCCTCTCTACAGACTTTGCGGTTAGGAAACTTTCACTCTTGGCTATCTAGAACCCTAAATGTGTCCGCTAGTTCATACAAGTCGTCGCATGCCTTCCCTTCGTTGCTCAATCTAGTTATAGAGTAATGCCATGAAGTACCTAATACAGAGATAATACTACATTCATCCTATTTGTCTCTTGTTGATTGGCATTAACTACAACTTTAAAACTGACCACATCTGTAGAAGCTGCATCAATCGATGAATATTTACAGTATCTTGTCACGAACCCTCTAGATACATCCGGCGGGAATCAAACCTATTACCGTCCTGTTTGCTTTTAAAGCGTACAGTAGAATTCCAATTTCTAGATAAAGAGCATTTGCAGTTCATAACTCCTGATGAATAACTTATCTCTCTCTCTCTCTCTCTCTTCTCTCTCTCGTTCTCTCTCTCTCCCCTCTCTTTCCCTCTCTCTCACGTTTTCTCTCTCTCGTTCTCTCTCGTTTTCTCTCTCCCCCTCTCTCTCCCTCTCTCTCGTTCTCTCTCTCTCTCTCTCTCTCTCGTTCTCTCTCTCTCTCACTCTCTCTCGTTCTCTCTCTCTCCCTCTCTCTCACTTTTTCTCTCTCTCTCGTTCTCTCTCGTTTTCTCTTTCCCCCCCTCTCTCTCCCTCTCTCTCGTTCTCTCTCTCTCTCTCTCTCTCTCTCTCTCTCTCTCTCTCTCTCTCTTCTCTCTCTCTCGTTCTCTCTCTCTCCCCTCTCTCTCCCTCTCTCTCACGTTTTCTCTCTCACTCGTTCTCTCTCGTTTTCTCTCTCCCCCTCTCTCTCTCCCTCTCTCTCGTTTTCTCTCTCTCTCTCTCTCGTTCTCTCTCTCTCTCTCTCTCTCTCTCCTCTCTCTCTCTCTCTCTCTCTCTCTCTCTCGTGTTTTTGACTTATTATTTCAGTTCCAAGGTTAGGCACCCCTTGTTGTATTAGAGGGTCAAAGTGAAAAGGAGCTAGCAGCAAGGCAGGGAGCTAAGACCAATCGGGAACGTTATAGGTTGTTCTGCTGAGCTGCTCTGGCTTATCCATCTGTTGACGTCAGCAAACTTCTCAGCAGATTGCTGCCGCTCACCTGTGCGTACGGGGTAACAGTAAACCCATCGCTTCCCAATAAGCGCATCGTAAGTGGCGAAAAACTAGAAAAATCGATACTTCGTTTGGTCTAAACTCTTCCAGATCAAGTAATGTTCGTGATCAGTGGCCTGCAGAGGCTGATAGACCATACAACTCCATTCATTATTCATTCAATTATCATCCATCCACCCATCCATCCATCCATCCATACATCCATCCATCCATCCATTATTCCATCCATCCATCTCTCCATCTATCCATCCATCCATCCATCCATCCATCCATCCATCCATCCATCCATCCATCCATCCATCCATCCATCCATCCATCCATCCATCCATCCATCCATCCATCCATCCATCCATCCATTCATTCATTCAATCATTATTTGCTTGCTGACTCACTCGCTCACTCGCACGCAATCACTCACGCACTCATGACGCACGCACGCTCGCACGCACGCACACAATCACTCGCTCGCTCACTCACTCACTCACTCACTCACTCACTCACTCACTCACTCACTCACTCACTCACTCACTCACTCACTCACTCACTCACTCACTCACTCACTCACTCACTCACTCACTCACTCACTCACTCACTCACTCACTCACTCACTCACTCACTCACTCACTCACTCACTCACTCACTCACTCACTCACTCACTCACTCACTCACTCACTCACTCACTCACTCACTCACTTTGTCAAGACACGCCGTTCCAGGAAGTTGATGGGTTGAGAGCTGTTTACCAGGGAGGAGAGGATGACCAATAATCTCTTCCCGATTGACGAGGTCTTCGTCTGCTCTGTGGTGGCTACCCACAGCGCTGGCACTGAGAGTCCAGTGGCGTCCGAATAATCCGTGCAGATTAAGTGACGAGCTAATCTCCACCTGCCTTTTGAGAGAATATGCTAGGCCAGTATTAGCCAAGACTTGGCAAATACAAGTTAAGAAGGGGCTTTAGAAGATCCTGGCTCCGGAATTTATAGAGGTGGTTATTTCGAGTACTTCATTGTTGGTTTCTAACAGAATAAATAAATAAATGGTGAAAAATCGAATGAATGGACGAATGAATGAAAGAAAGATCGAACGAATGAATGAAAGACGAATGAATTTATGGATGGATGGATGGATGAATGGATGAATGGATGGATGGATGGATGGATGGATGGATGGATGGATGGATGGATGGATGGATAAAGCTTCATGGACTCTCAGCCTTTGTAGGCTTTGTGAGGTCATGGGTCACCAACGCTACTGGAGAAGGTTAGAATAAGAGCAAGTCGGCGTTCGATTTCGCTAGATATTCGCCATTTGTAATCTCATAGATGGGCTGGATCTATTCTTTCCTTTTACCCTACACACAGACAGATGGTACCTAACAGAACACCGTTCGTGAATGCCGGATTTGTTTCATGATTGCTGTATCTGGAAGAGACGAAATCGTTATTATTTCCTCCCCTGTGCACTGCTTTACTCCATGTTTACCCGAGAAGACACTCGTCTTCTATTTCACTGCCAACCATTTCCAATGCGTGACCGGTCCCATCAAAATGAATCGGCACGATGTCTGTGATGTTTTTCATATTATTGTATCGTCACAAAGTGTGGTGAATTCTCTTCAACACGGTACTGTGGCGGCCATCTCTTTCGCAACGTCGATGTAGATACGGGCTTTCTTCTAGCTTGTGCTGGGATAGTTGAAATCCAAATCCGATAGTCGTCTCGAAAAACACCTCTATTTGTGTACTTGTCGATTCACGGTAATACGATCAGTTCACAGCAATACTAAAGTTGCACCTCTCCCCCGGGGCTCAATCCTGTGAGGACTCACCTCTCGTAAAGGAGGACATACATTGTTTGCTTTCACATACTCGTGTTCGCCCTCTCAAGTCTTCTGCCGTTCTCACGTGTACACTTCACTCTCAGAACTATATTCCCTTGAAAACTCACTTCCCTAAAGATGGACTTGCACTGTTGTCCATGCGCTCTCACGTATCTTCTGTCGCGCTCTCACTCACACACCTGCCTTGCAGGCTTATATACTTTTTGCAAGTTCTCTAGAACTTTCTAGAAACCACGAGAATCGACTCGGTCATCCGGAAGCAGCTCAAAGCAACACCACGTGACCCATCAAAAGCAATTCTGCCCTGTCTATGTGACGTACCTAAACAACATCATTGTCGAGGGGACTCGCGTTAAATGTGGAGACTTCCTCGATACTCTGGCTCTTTCCAGCACTTTACAGCAGTACAAGAATTATCTTATGTGCAGTGCTTGATGATTTGTGACTGTCTGAAAATATTGCACTCAAAACGGGCCTTTGTAGAAACAGCATTTTATCCTTGCAGATATTACTCTTTTGCAACCAAAGATTGCACAGAATGAGCAATATTGTTGGTTTCTAGTCCATAGAAATTCTTTCAATGACTAATGTAAACGCATTGTACGTAGAGAAGAGATTCTCCCAGCTTGCAATGACACCAACACTAAACAGATTCGTATGCAAGTTAGGCAAATTTTGGGACAGTGACGAGGTGTGGTGTTGTGCAATTGGACGCAGTTTTTTAAACCACAAAACAATGACAAGATCTTATTGGAGACGTACAAAAACCAACCATTTATTGATAAATTTGAAACCTGAAATTCACTAAGTGTAAATAGAGATGGTTCAACTTCCTAACAGAGGAAAATCCGAAAGTTATAATATGACCATCATCAGTTATCTCGACTGGACTAAAGTCTCAGACAAAAGGTCAATGAGAGGGCTGGTCTTATGTGCGCAAAGTAAACTGGAAAACTGAGACGAGACTTGAAGCCTTTTGTACGGGAAGGCACTTAGTTCGTCGTGATGCATTCGAATTTGGCTTGGCTTCCATTTCTTACTGCAATCTTAGTCAAGGAACACATAAAAAGGGTTGTGTTACCACTGCTTTTGTTTCTAAGGGGACACAGCTATGTTTTCAATCATTGCTTCTTACTGTAAGTTTCGCATTTGATCTATATGATTACCCCCTTCATCAAGCAGCACAATGCAGACATATACACAGAAAGTTTCTCCCTTTTATTAGTATTGGTAAATCTTTATGATTCTCACGATCATGAACACGAAAAGTAACGAAAAAAAGTTTCTATTGGTGGACAGTACATTTAAATTTGAAAACTTTGTGATGTGCAGAGAGTTGAAAGACAAAAAACCAGCTTCAGTGTGTGCACTCATACGACAAGTGGTGAGAGTCTGTTCAAAATGGTGCAGGCTGAACTTCAATCTGAAACGAGTTTGTGGTGAGGCAATGTAAAATATTCCCAGAAAATCGAAGACAACCCTTGAAATTGCTTTAAATATGTGACCGGTTCCCCCAAACTGAGTCACTCGGATAGGATCGATAAGTCATCAAGGGGGGATCACCCCAGCGATTTTGATATTTAACTCGACTGAGGAAGCGGAACTATTTCTACATTATAATATACTCCGAGAGTTTCACATTTCGAATCTACTGCTAAATGGTTACTCCGTCTGGTTACGTGACACCCCATCTCATTATCACATCGCTTCTGTCATATTCGTGAACACATTGGTACGGTGCTGGGTATGGTAACCCGCCACAAGCTCTCATCGAAACATGTCGCTCATTTTAATTGGCCGTTGATGGATGCAACTGTAAGCAAGAACTAGCTCTGGGCTACGTTTCGCTGATGTAGCTTGATTACAAACAGGGGGTTTCTATGCAAAATGTGGGCTCAAACCTAAAAAGCCGTTTTCTTCAAAAGTTCTTGTTTGGTACATAGGTATTCAGATCGTGGTAACTCAGCAACTACTGCGCAATTTTGGTATTATTTTAATGGACATTTAATGTACTGTGCGATGACAAAACATTTGAAAATCACCAAAGGTGCCTATGGGACTCTTTATCGTTGAAGCCATCTTGGTAGCAGTCATCAACGATATTTCATTTCAAAGACGATTCAAATCTGGCAAATAATATTTTGATTGTTTTATATCTCTTTATTTAATTTGTGCTTGATTACTCTCTTTCTCGCTCCCCAGCTCCCCCTTCTTCTATCGCACGCACACGTGTGTTAGTGCGTACGCGTGCGTGTGTGTGCGCGTATGATTGTGTGTGTGTGCCTATGTGTGTGTGTGTGGTTGTGTTTGTGTGTGTTTGTGTGCATGTTTGTGTGTGTGTGTTTGTTTGTGTGCATGTGTGTGTGTTTGTGTGTATGTGTGTGTATATGTGCGCGCGCGTGTGTGTGAGTTTGCGTGTGTGTGTGTGCGCGTGCGTGCGTGCTTGTGTCTGTGTGTGTGTATGTGTGTGTGTGCATGTGCATGTGTGTGTGTCCATCCGTCCGTTCGTCCGTCTATCTGTCTGTCAGTCTGTCTTTCTGTCTGTCCATTCGTCCGTCCGCCTGTCCGCCTCTCTCTCTCTCTCTCTCTCTCTCTCGCCCTCCCTCCCTACCTACCCCCTCTCTCTCTCTCTCTCTCTCTCTCTCTCTCTCCCTCTCGCTCTCTCTCTCTCTCTCTCTCTCTCTCTCTCTCCCATTCTCTCTCTCTCTCTCTCTCGCTCGCTCGCTCGCTCTTTCGCGCTCTCTCTCTCTCTCTCTCTCTCTCTCTCTCTCTCTCTCTCTCTCGCTCTCTTGCTCTTCTAGGTCTGAGCACTTCTTGTCTAAGGGGGCAACTCCCACTTCCCCTCTTCCGCTAACTGTTGCTTTCTCTCAGACCTCACTGGAGCCCGCTGGTCTTGTGGTTGCGATTCATCTTCCTCCATTAAGCCAGAGCAATCGAGCCCGCAATCAGCTGTGTATGCTCCTCCTGTGTGTATAAATATTACAGGTTTCAAAATAACACCCTTCATGACGTTACTCAAGCAATAGAAACCCGACAACTCTAGATGGTGACAGCGATTTCCCACCCACTCTCAGGAATCACGTCTGCTCGGATGCGCTATATTGCCTTCTGTGTTTTGTTGCAGAGCGGAACATGCTTCTAAATAATCACGGGTCAAACTCGCCGCGGACGACAGAGGACTTCCGGCCTTGAGGGTTGAACACGTGACTTATATCAAGGAGAAGTAATTCTCGTGGCAGCGCTATGCCGGAAGTTCCAGTATAACTCCGCTGGCTGTGACGCCATGGCGGCTGTGGGCTAAATGGCGGTGTGGCGAGGACTCGCCAAGAACACCGAGGCGGGAGACGCACTTGGCGCGAATGGCTTGGGTCGCCAGGGTGGTTTGGGTGCACCGACAGCGCTCAGGGCACTTCTCTTCAGGTCAATATCCTCTTCCCGTCAACCTGCAGCAGCCCTGCAGCTTGCGCAAAGTCCAGAGGTCCTCCCTCTCTCACGGTAGCGGTCAAGTGGCCCCAGCCCAAAATACATGCACAGAGAGCTGTTTAGATTGTTCTGGTCTCCCGGTACTCAATGAATGACTTGAAGAGTTAATTTCTTGCATTCTTGAACCGCAAGCTTGCACGCAGCCGAATAGTGCATGGTACTCGGTTTGTAGAGTCTTTCTCCTGGTACTTTGAAAATCTTCATGTGGTTTTTCACTTCGATACTTGTATGATAAGTCCCTTGTCAAGTGCACTCAGTTGTATAATCGTTGTAGGAAATACTCGTTGCGAGATAGTCATGAGAAAAAGTCCAAGAATCGTGAAGGCCCTTAGTCTATGTATCTTCTGGTACAAAATAATAAATCAATGCATACACCTGCTATAGGGTAAACTCTTTGGCCGCCGTACATCATTCTCAACTACTCGTGGAACCTTTCAAGGCAAAGAGTATATATTCACTTCTTTCAGGGAACCATACCTTAGTCTTTTCTTGACAACCTAGGCAGCCTGTGGACATTCGTATGGAATCCACCACCAGGACAGAAGAAATGATGAGTCAACAGCTGCTCCACTTTGACCGTATGACTTGACACTACCTCTCCCCACCCAGGTGTAAAAGCGGGTACCAGTCTGTCAGCACCACATGTTGTCACTGCCCCAAGTGCAACATGGCCGGAGCCGCTCGATGCCCTCTGCATCAGCTGGAACCTCTGGCTATTGGACTTCCGGGGCCTGCTCCAGTAGCTCAGCCAGGGGCAGTCCCAAGCAGCCGAAGACCCTACCAAGGGACATCGGGAGGGGGTCAGTTCACTCTGATGCAACTGCCCTTACAAATCAATCCTGAATCTAAACACAGATGCGTTCCATAGTGGGGATTTGACTATCAGTGACACCTCGGTAAAGGTGTAGTTTTATAAAGTAACTTGTCACTCATATCTGCGCTTTAAACCTTGTAACATTTTACTCCCTAATCACTGGACCGCTTGGCCAATCCCTTACTGGCACCTGCTGACACGTGCAGTGGCAGACAGATAAGACGCGCAGTCAGGTAACGGGAGTAGTCCATCAAACATGTTACAAGAGGCAACAAATACTAGCGGCAGAAGAAATCTCCTTTATTTGAAATTGGTTTCTAATGTCGAAAGAAAACACAATACAAAGTCCATGTCTAGATCGGTAACTGATTACAGCTAATCACGGACATGCAACTACTGTAATATTTATTTATCTATGAAATAAACTTCAATTTAAAATGCACCAAATAAGGAGCACAAAGAAAACGTCTGAAACCAACATTCATGAAACGAATCGAAACTTGGCACTTGATGCCTCGGTTCATCAAAGTCTTCAAGACAGTCTCATAATGAATGAACTAGGCATGGGAATTGTCCGCGAAATCGCAGATTTCCGCGAAAATACAGTTTCCTCGCAATGAAAAAATAACTATGTCCGCGAAAAAGAAGAAGAGCAAAACAAAATAATTACACTGCCGACGGAAACAGCAAATGACGCAATCAGCAAGCCTAGCTTCTCGCGGGCAGACTGTCTTCGCGCATGCGCATTCACATTTAGTCTTCTTCCCTTTGCAAACATGGCGGCGTTGACGAAAAATCGTTCAGCGTGGTCAAACTTTTGATGATTCTGATTGCCCAAACCGAAACGCATGGATATCAACTGTTGTGGAAGAGCGTGTTGGCACAGGCTTTCGTTAATTCTGCAGAGTGGCAAAGCTTGGTGCAAATCCAAAGTGCAACAAATATGTTTCATACGCCAGTCGCGATGTCGCTACGTTGGCCGACTACCTCCGTTCAGCGAACAAACGAGGCAGCATTGATAACAGTGTGACATTGTGAATATGTTGGTTATTCTCTCCAACAAAACCACATTGGAAGGACTTTTAACTTTTTGAGCTTTGGAGTCCACAAGCTTATGAACTGAACTGTCATGAAATTAATGTCATTCATTGATCATCCCCAAGAACTAATAGATGTGTGCATACACCTTCAAAAACCTTTTTGTGGATGGTTGTTTCTTCTTTTTGCTAAAAAAGTAAATATGATTTCTTATAATTTCTTCTTTTGGAGTAGGGGGGGGGGGGGGGGGGGAAGAGCGCGAGTCTGGAATTCGGTCAGTTTTCAGAGTTTTTGGACATGTTCAATTCCCATGCCTGATAAACGTTCTTGGGTACGTTCATAACATTGCAATAGTATCAGTCAAGTTGTACTGCATGGCAGGAAACCAACATGAATCAATATAGACGCTTTCATTATGATCATTAAAACATGACTTAGTTCAAAGAGAATATACGTCCTTGTTAAACAAAGTATTGAAATGAAACGAAAGAGGATGTGCTTCAGTGACAGCTGATCATTACCCTAAGTGTGTGCTTGTTTATGGGAAAGCTGGGAGTTGAAGTAACGTTTCAGACGCATACTTTGACTTACAAACGAGATCATGACAGGAGTTTAGAGTCAGTCACCCTACTGCCTGACGCCAACGGTGATCATAGACTACGGACTTTATAAAACTGAGTTCAGTATTTGCTACAGTCTCCAGCAGTCTTCACTGTTGCTTTTGTTTCTTTGCCGGGAACGACGACAAAAAAAGACCAAAAAAAAGATCAAAAAACGACACACGTTTCCGATTTCCTCATCTTTTCCCAAGTATTTCTTATACATTTATTCACAATTCCATGTGATTTTTTCTTACTTATTCGTATCGCATACAGCCATATACTTTCGGTGACTTATGGGTGAATGAAATGCTCACAGCACAGTGTTGGAACACGCCGGCTTTACGTTCAGTCGACCTATAAGCGAGCATTCACTGTATCTCTCTCCATTTCTGAAAAGGATCAAAGACTGCTCCACCGTAAAATTTGAGACTTTCCTTGCCTAAAATGCTAACGTGTTCTGTGCTTACTTGAGCACCATCGACAGAGAGCAGACTTTGGTTTCTTCACAGGCAAATGGCATTACATTGCGCTCAGTTTCCCTTTTAAAGTTCATTACACGATGCTACAGCCTGCTTACAATACTTACCAGTGCCTGCTGGGATAGACTGTACGTGACTGGGATTGGGCTTCAGCGAGAATGGCTGTCTTGAAGAGGATTTTATTACGTGAAGAAGACTAGGATACACACATTTGAAAACTAAACGAAAACAAGAAATGTTTTCAATTCGATTGTCCAGCGCTTACATGTAGGAGTTTCAGACCAGATTTTTCGATGTTCGAGATAGAATGTACAGCGTCGTTTCCACAAATTATGATGGAAGAGAGAGAGAGAGAGAGAGAGAGAGAGAGAGAGAGAGAGAGAAAGAGAGAGAGAGAGAGAGAGAAAGAGAGACAGAGAGAGAGAGGGGGGTAAGTAGTGCGCTATACCTAGTTCACAATTGATGCACAAAGCCTCGGTGAGGAACAGACAGGTCTGTGTGCCAAAGCACACCAGCTAATGTTAATGAATGACTGAATGTCTGAATGACAGAACCCTGTCTCTTCGAAATCATCTGCAATCATTCGTTTGTAAAGGGCGTATGTCTCTTTTGTTTAATGTTGCATTAAAAAAAATTTTTTGAAGTGTTGCCTGACCTAAAGGACAAACGTTCCATCTCCAGCCCCACCCCCCAGCTCTACCCGAAAAAAAACCCACGCGAGACTCAGGACGTCATTGTTGCTAAGCAACGGCTCTAAGGTCAGCCTCTGTCACTTGCACATCCACCGTCACCACACCTCTGGAAAGAGAGAAGAAAGGCAAACTGACTTTTTATGTTGAATGAAATAAGTTGTACATTTGTTTCACCACACGGCAATTTGTTTTCGTTTGCATGTGTCACATGGGAGGGAGGGAGGGAGGGAGGGAGAGTAGAAGAGAGGGAGGGAGGGAGGGAGGGAGGGAGGGAGAGAGAGAGAGAGAGAGAGAGAGAGAGAGAGAGAGAGAGAGAGAGAGAGAGAGAGAGAGAGAGAGAGAGAGAGAGAAGAAAAGGGACTGTCGACAGTTTTTTTAATGCGTTATTGAGAAGCACGAAACAGGTCAAAAGTCAGATTGTGACTCAGAAGTTATTGCTATCATTTTAAAGCCGAGAGTGTACGTTTGTTTCTTAAACATTCTGGAGGTTACTACGATTTGAATAGACACTGCAATAAAATGCAAGGTTGGAGAAAATTCCTACACAAGTTTTGGTGCGGCACCTCTCATTGATTCGACTTCAAATCCTGTTCCAGACACAGATTTACACTCTATTCTTAGATCCACGGACAATTCCACTACAGGAAGAGTGTTGCAGTGATGTATGATGCAGTGATGTATGATGCAGTGATGTATGATACGCCTGTATGAGTAGGCGCCACCACGCCGAGGGAAAACCCTTATTCGGCTAAATGAAACAAAATTCTCTCTTTTTTTAGGGAGTTGGGTTAATAACATTAAAAATATATAATCATATGTTGATGCGCAGAGCATATCGGCAACGGATCAATACTAGAGATGTAGTAGAGGCAGGGAAAAAAAGCAAAGCAGAAAGCGTACGTGGTTGACCCGAACTCGTTTTACAGGACAGCATCTCTAAAATGATCAGTGGGACTTATGATGCGTTTCGTAGTAGTCAGTTACGAATGAGGACATCGATGCAAATGACATTCATACACAACAATTCCTAATCCCTGTGAATATCTGGCCATACTCACACTCGTATGCACGCCGTCCACAACTGCACAAGCACACTTTTCACAACATCCCTTACACTCTCCAAGGCAAGTGCGACAACCACAGCCGCTCGATGCTCCCCCATCAGCTGCAACCCCTGGCTGCGGGACTTTCTCGGCCTGCTCCACTCACGCAAGGGCGGCCCCAAATAGCCAGAGATGCTGCCCGGGAGCATGGGGACAGGGTCAGATCATTCAGATCCAACCGTGCGTTCAAACCACACTGAAAATTTGAACCCATCCCTTGCGACGGCAAACTGATCACCAGAAGCCATATCCACTGCAGAACATCACCGCACGGGTCTACCCATCAAGCAGAGAAGACCTCCACTCACGCCAGTTTGAAGTCGGAGCCGAAGAAGGGAACGTAGTAGGTTGTCACCCACGCGTCGACCCTTCCGTCACACTTGAAGTGGGCTTGCAGCCACTGGCCATCCGAATAAGCGGGTACGTGTAGCAATTCGGGGTAGATAGCATCGTGAATGGAGTACTGATAATTGGGGTTCATCTGCATCTCCCACCACCTTTCCACAGTCTTCAGGCTGAAATATAGGGCAGGGGATCAGTCAGAGTCCCTGCGGAACGAAACAAAACGTCTATTGGAATAGACCTTAGGACATCTCACAAGGATGAGAACAAACACATTAAACATCATTCAGACAGGCATGTCTCGAACCTCCACGAACACAATCGTAGGTCTGCAACATGGGATCCTGTTTCTTTCTACTGAATCAGTGCTTCAAAAGAAAACTGTAATGTTCCATGTTTTGTAAGTCCCTTCCCGCAAGAGAGACATCGACAATGTGTGGAGTCAATTGAATTGTTTCAGGGAGACAAGTTTCACCATTGGCAAACAACGTTGAACGTTCCTGAGTAAAACGAAGCTGTTTCTCTATCTGGGAGGGAGAAGCGGTGTGACTCTGTCTCGCTGTGTGCCTCAGCCTTTGAGTGCCAGGCGACTGTTGCTTTCCCGCCAAGTAAGTGTTTCATTCGGTGATTACACTTTGTTTCAAATCAAAAGGGTAACAGGTCAACAACTGGCCACCTCTTGAAGACTAATATCTCTGAGTGTCTGTCTGTGTGTCTCTCAGTCTGCCTGCCTGACTGTATGTCTCTCAGTCTGCCTGACTGTATGTCTCTCAGTCTGCCTGTCTGTCTGTGTGTCTCTCAGTCTGCCTGCCTGTCTGTGTGTCTCTCAGTCTGCTTGTCTGTCTGTGTGTCTCTCAGTCTGCCTGTCTGTCTGTGTGTCTAACTGTCTAACTGTCCGTCCGTCCGTCCGTCCGCCCGCCCGCCCGCCCGCCCGCCCGCCCGCCCGCCCGCTCCTCTTCCTCCCTCCTCCTCCTCCTCCTCCTCCTCCTCCTCCTCCTCCTCCTCCTCCTCCTCCTCCTCCTCCTCCTCCTCCTCCTCCTCCTCCTCCTTTTTCATCTTCCCGCCTCCTCTTATTTGTTTTCTACCTCTTTTCTTCCTCCTGCTTGTCCCCCATAGCCTCTCCCTCCCATCCCCCCCCCCCCCCCCCCAATAATCGTGTCCCATCATTTTCCATTGTTGACAAGAGAAGCTGACTAAAATTTTGGAACAGTTTGTTTTGCCCGATTTAGAGATCATTTATTATTAAATATGCATGATTTGATCCAAACGGAAATATCGCCTCAAAATAACTGTCAATCAACTCACAAAACAGATATTGAAAACATACAGAAGTATTGAGGCAACCGAGGCATAACGTTGTCATCAAAACGACCGAGACCGAACTCGTGAAAGTCACCTTTGCCTGGCAAACACCTGGCTCCAAGACGATCGAGAAGAGGTGAGGATGTCCTTGACCCAGCGAGGTCCTGCACTTTGTCCTCCGAGGTCAATGGCGTTCACAAGGTCAGGTTTTCTCCATACGTGAGGAACGAAGTAAGTGTCATCCCCTGGACCCACAGTCCAGTTCCTGCAGTGAGAGTCATTTTGGACACACTGGCTTGCATGCACACCATACACGTAAGCACGCACACACGTACATACAAACACACATACGCAGGCGTGCGAGCTCATACATGGTAGTGGTAGTAGTAGTAATCGTAGTAGTAGTAGTATTGTGATAGTGGTGGTGGCGGTAGTAGTAGTAGTAGTAGCATCAGCCGTAGCAGCAACAATAGTAGTAGTAGTAGTAGTAGTGGTGGTGGTGGTAGTTGTGGTGGTAGTAGTAGTAGTAGTTACTACTACTACTACTACTACTACTACCACTGTACTACTACTTAGTAGTAGTAGTAATAGTAGTAGTGGTAGCAGTAGTAGTAGTAGTAGTAGTAGTAGTGGTATGGTCGTAGTAGTAGTGGTAGTAGTAGTAGCAGCATCAGCAGTAGCAGCAGCAATAGTAGTAGTAGTAGTAGTAGTAGTAGAAGTAGTAGTAGTAGTAGTAGTAGTAGTAGTAGTAGTAGTAGTAGTAGTAGTAGTAGTAGTAGTAGTAGTAGTAGTGTAGTAGTAATAGTAGTAGGATCCAAACTTAGTAATTATAGGCCAGTCTTCAATCTTTTTCTTCTGTCAAAATTGTTAGAGAAGTTAGCTTTTGGCCCGTTTTCAATCCGCGTACCGTGCTCATCATTCCACCGAAACAGCTCTGCTCAGTGTTCTAAACGATCTTCTCGTTGCTTCTGACGATTCCAAAGTTTCTCTTCTTACTCTGTTGGACTTGAGTGTGGCGTTCAACACAATAGACCATGGAATTCTTTTCACCCGTCTTAGAAACGTTTTTGGCATTGAGAACTTAGCACTCTCTTTCCTGCATTCATCTCTCTCAGAACATCGATCTCGGGTTTTGCTTCTGATCCTACACCTCTCAAGTACGGAGTCCCTCAGGGCTCTGTTCTGGGTCCTCTGCTGTTTCTACTGTACACCCAACCACTCTCCAATGTAATTGATAGTCATTCAGTCTCTCACAGTGAATGATACCCAGCTCTACAACTCCCATCCCAGTCAAATCCACTCTCTTCTTTCTACCAGTGAACACTGTATCTCTGACGTGAAACAGTGGATGACCCGGAACAAGCTCCAACTCAATGACTCAAAAACTGAAGCACTCCTGGTGGGCAGCGGAGGCGAATCGGATCAGGCCCTCAAACTAACCATTGGTCAAAGTGACATCGTTTTCTCTCAGTCTGTTAGAAATGTAGGCGTCATGTTTGACGATGATCTGTCAATGAGAGCTCATGTCAACAAATTCTGTCTGTTAGCATATTACAAGCTAAGGAAAATTAGTACCATTCGTCATTATCTTTCTCAGGAGGCCACCAAAACGCTCATCACATCACTAGTTCTGTCTTGTCTCGACTATGGAAACTCTCTTCTCACTGGCATCCCTGACACTCTGCTTAACAAACTCCAGAAAGTTCAGTATTGTGCTGCTAGACTAGTTTTTTGATGTCCCAAGCGTACCCATGTCTCTCCACTCCTACATACACTTCACTGGCTCCCCATCTCTCAGAGGATAGATTATAATAAACTTGCTACTTTGTGCTTCAAGGCCTTCAACAACCCCGCACCACACGCTCTTACAGAAATTCTTACAGTCTACAGGTCCTCCAGATCTCTACGCTCAGCTGCTGACTCTAGAATGCTTAAGGTCCCCCACCATAACAAGAAAACCCAAGGACAGCGTGCTTTCTCCTATATTGGACCTGTAACCTGGAATAGTCTCCCTCTCTCAGTCCATCATTCTGACACTCTGCCCCAGCTCAAAAGTGCTCTAAAGACCCACCTCTTCCGATTCGCCTTTCCCGCTGAGCTTCTTCACCTGACTTGACCTGGCCTGCAAGTGCTGTGTATATTGTATTGTTTGTTCTATTGGATCTTAGTTTTTTGTTTTTTGTTTTGTTTATGTGTGTAGTGTGTGAGTTTTTGTAGGAATGTGGTGTTGAGCTGTTGTATGAGTGTTGATTCTTTGGATTGTAAATGCCATGAGCTTACCTGTCAAAGGAAGGTATATATATGCATATGAATAAAAACCACTGGCGCTGAACCTCCAGGTTTTGGCATTAAAAAAAAGGAGAAAAAGATCGGGTTCGAACCCGCAACCTCTCGAGAAAAGAGGGGGGAAAACACACACACACACACAAAAAACAAAAACAAGAAGGGCAAAGCCCATATGACTCACATGCTTGACCTTGACCTTTACTTGACCTTGACCTTCAGGTGACCTTCAAGGTCAAGTTCAAACAACTAAACCTACCAATGACATCATACACTAAGAAATCCTTTACACTCTTTTCCTACCAAAATACATGTGGCCTTGACCCAAGGTCAAGGTCGTCCAAGGTCATGCAACTCAAAGCTGTTAATTCAAGACATAGGAAGCACAATGGTGCTTATTGGCACTTTATAAAATGAGATATGGTCACTTTTAGTGGTTCACTACCCCATTTTGGTCACATTTCATAAGGGTCAAAGTGACCTTGACCTTGATGATATGTGACCAAATGTGTCTCATGATGAAGTTATAACATGTGCCCCACATAATTATTAAGTTTGAAACAGTTATCTTCCATAGTTCAGGGTCAAGGTCACTTCAAAATATGTATACAATCCAACTTTGAAGAGCTCCTGTGACCTTGACCTTGAAGCAAGGTCAACCAAACTGGTATCAAAAGATAGGGCTTACTTTGCCCTATATACCATATATAGGTCAGGTATCCAATCTTAAAAACTTCAGAGAAAATTGAGAAAATGTGAAAAATGATTGTTTTTTAGACAACATTTATGGCCCCTGCGACCTTGACCTTGAAGCAAGGACAAGTCACTATGTATGTTTTTTGAGGCCTTGTCATCATACACCATCATGCCACATTTGGTATTGAAAGACTTAATAGTCTCCGAGAAAAATCCAACGTTAAAGTTTTCGGACGCCCGGACGCCCGGACGGACGAAACGGGTGAGTACATAGACTCACTTTTGCTTCGCATTTGAGTAAAAAAAACCAGGTCGGGTTCGAACCCGCAACCTCTCGAAAAAAGAGGGGAAAAATAAAGTTTCAGCGCAGATTCGAACCCGTTCATGCATGACCTAACATTACAATAGTCCAACGCTCTACCGGATGAGCCATTCGGGAACTGACATGACTAAGTGTTTGTAAAGCAATTATAACGTTCATTTCCGTAAACCACCTCGGTTTGTATTTTGCACTGTAAATTGTAGAAAAATGGATGATAGTTCATGAAATTTGAGTGGTCTTGTACATTTTAGGATACTCAAGGTCTATTTCTGCCAAGTTTAATATCGATTCACTGCCATTAGGCCACGTGAACAGAACTTGGTAGTGTTGCGCTCAGACGGAGTGGCTGTTCGAAGAGTCGGACCGGCCGTGCGGGTGGACAATTTGGACTGTAAAACGGTATTTTTTAAGCAAAGGCGATTTTTTTCTGGGGAGGATCACGAAAACTATTTATGTAATTGGTGAGCGCTCGTACAGCATGGGAGAAACGCTGCTGGCGACGGGAGTGAAGGAAAAGGCGAAATATCGCCATTCTGTCAACTGACATTTTAGGGGGGGGTTTTCGAGTTTACGACCTAAACAAGAAGGGCAAAGCCCATACGACTCACATGCTTGACCTTGACCTTTATATGACCTTGACCTTTATATGACCTTGACCTTCAGGTGACCTTCAAGGTCAAGGTCAAACAACTAAACCTACCAATGACATCATACACTAAGAAATGCTTTACACATTTTTCCTAACAAAATACATGTGACCTTGACCCAAGGTCAAGGTCATCCAAGGTCATGCAACACAAAGCTGTTAATTCAAGACATAGGAAGCACAATGGTGCTTATTGGCACTTTCTACCATGAGATATAGTCACTTTTAGTGGTTCACTACCCCATTTTGGTCACATTTCATAAGGGTCAAAGTGACCTTGACCTTGATGATATGTGAACAAATGTGTCTCATGATGAAAGTATAACATGTGCCCCACATAATTATTAAGTTTGAAACAGTTATCTTCCGTAGTTCAGGGTCAAGGTCACTTCAAAATATGTATACAATCCAACTTTGAAGAGCTCCTGTGACCTTGACCTTGAAGCAAGGTCAACCAAACTGGTATCAAAAGATAGGGCTTGCTTTGACCTATATACCACTTGTAGCTAAGGTCGCCATTCTCAATAACATGGGAGAAAATTGGGAAAATGTGAAAAATGACTGTTTTTGAGACCACATTTATGGCTCCTGTGACCTTGACCTTGAAGCAAGGTCAAGTCACTATGTATGTTTTTTGAGGCCTTGTCATCATACACCATCATGCCACATTTGGTGTTGATAGACTTAATAGTCTCCGAGAAAAATCCAACGTTTAAGTTTTTTACGGACGGACGCCCGCCCGCCCGCCCGCCCGCCCGGACGGACGGACGACACGGCTCAGTACATAGACTCACTTTTGCTTCGCATGTGAGTCAAAAAGTCACTTTCTTTTCAAACGTCGATTCTGAAAATTTGATACATTCAATCGGACCTAACTTCCAGTAAGTGTGCAAAATGTCAAGGAAATCCGACCAGTAGTTTTTGAGATATAAGCCGTTAAGTCGGGACTGACAGACAGACAGACACACAGACAGACAGACAGATAAAGCTGTGAGGACCTCCAGTAAACCTGGAGGGATAAACTATATTATTATTATTATATATACTACATTGCCCTGAGGGCTAATGAAGGCTGATATATTGCTGAGAAGGAGAAAAGCACTGGTGTTCAATGGCTGGCCTAATGAGTTAAAGTAAGTTGCAACAAATCTGTGTGACTCTCAGGAAACTCCCTAATAATTTTACAGTCAATATTATTCAACAAGGCATGATTGCAAAACTTGCACTGAGGCAAAATGTTCTAACAAACATACTGGAATGCAGAAAACTTCCCAAGCTCAGAAGCTGTAGAAACAGAACATTTGAAATAATGGATAAGACTGGCTGGCCCTGCTAATGGAAAATCAAGCAGAATGTACTCAGATAAGACAGCTGACAGAAAAACCACTTATGCAAACTCTGAATCTTCTCATCTTTGCAGTCAATATACATGGACAGAATCTTGCAGCCTACAAGCCAGAACACATACAGCACTCCTTCTTCCCTGGAATGCTCAATGGCAAAGGGCAAAAGCCCAGGGGAGGCCTATCATTCTCAGGACATTTCCAGCCTTGGCTACACTGGCAGTGTGAGCTGCCTGGTGGATGCAGGGAGCAAGCCAGGACCTGAAAAGAGCAAGCTGCTCATTGCAGGTAGTAGCTAGCTGTGCTGCTCTGGCCTGGTGTGCATGAAGGTAGCAGCTGATAAAACTGCACACCACTGCTGCAAGGCTGTACCATGATAAAGTGTGGTTCTGGCTTCCAGTTAGGAGGGAACCATGCACAGACCCATCTCAGATGTCATTTCGTGGTGATGAAAACTAAAAAGTTCATTTGGGGCCAGTGCTGTAGGCACAAGCCTTCTGTTAAATCCCTTACAACTTCTATGCAGTTGTTAACATTATCATACTGTTCCCTGAGCATAATTCCCTTCTCATATCAATCCCTTCCACTTCATTTCAACAAGAACCACTCCACAGAATACAAGAATAAACTAATTGGGGCAAAAATCATACAATTAGAGATTGCTAGCAGCAGTAAAGCTGGAACAAGAGAAACATGTTTCCCTGTTCTGCCCAGACCTATCATCATCATCAGGTCTGTACACTTGTAACTAAGAACATTAAGGTTGTTTTGTTGAGCCTGCATCCACTCAAGAAGAAAGCTGTTATACAGCAAAGGGCCACCTGTGACCCCATTGATTTGTTTGTTGCCACATGAACGCTCCTTCCTAAGCCCATCATTGTGGTGCAAAGCAGGTCCAAGTGCCTCTGAGTTTAAGCAGAAATGCTGGTTTAGCGGCCCAGGCTGCAACCTGCAACAAATTCCATGGTGGAGCCTTTGAGTGACCCTCTCTGACCCTCTCTGCAGCCCTGATAAACAGATCCGCCAGCAGCACATGCCAAAATATACAGGGAGCACATCAACACTTCAGCAGCTGAGGGACTAGTCAAAGCTTTCCATGTCATGTGAGCCTGGAACTAGACTGGCCAAGATGGATGTTGTACACCTTGCACAACATCCTGGCAGGAAAAGTGCCATGAATTTGTCATTTTGCTGAGGTATGGTAGGTGTGTGGGGAGGGAAGGAGGGAGGGAGGGAGGAGGGAGGGAGGGAGGGAGGGAGGGAGAGAGAGAGAGAGAGAGAGAGAGAGAGAGAGAGAGAGAGAGAGAGAGAGAGAGAGAGAGAGAGAGAGAGAGGCAAGCAGGCAAGCACATACACACACGCACACATGCACACTCACACACACACACACACACATAAAAATGCATACATTAAGAGAGAGAAGCATTTGTGGGGGGTGGGTATGGGTGTAGATGATACAATACTGCAGGACTAAAAATATGAAATTACAGTGGAATGAACTCTAGTTATTCTGGGATCTTGTATGAGGATTTAAAGGAAAACATTCAACATACATGTCTATATGATAATAGTCATGATACTCTTGTCAATTCAACAATTCAATTCCTCAAAACTGGATGAAAAAAAAGCATTCACTGAATCATACCTTCATACCACATTTCAAACTGTACCCAATTTATTACATGAGTAATAAATGGTACAGAATTCTGAGAATTTGATGAATGATCTTGTCTGCCTCTGGTAAATGTTCCTGACAGCCAACATTGCAAAGAATAAGACATGGTGGTGGGTGAGTCATGCACATTTTACATGTAAAGTGCAGGTGTCTATGACACTCCAAAGTTTCAGCAGCTAGAATTTGCTTTTTCCTTTCAGTGAGTGGCTTGCAGGGAGGGAAAACCTCAATTCAAAAACAGAGTAAGCTCAGACTGGATTACACACACACACACACACACACATATATATATATATATATATATATATATATATATATATATATATGATTAAGTTACCCAGTTTGATAATACCTAAGGCAAAACAATTCTTTTGAACAGAAAACCCCTGCAATAGGCAATATACCACAGAGCATATATATTTGTATGCTCATATGAGTCAAAACATATCCAATTACAACAAGAAAGAAAGAAATCCTAAGGTATCTAGTGTAGTTGTTTTTAAATACACCTTACAACATTTCTTATCTTTACCTTAATTTTGCATAATTTTCCTCTGAAAGTTGTTATTTTCTTGCTGGCAATACTCTGGTTGTGCAAGATGAGTTTTTAACTTGATACCAAACTTTCAGAAATACAAATAACTCAAATAAGTCAAAATGCTTGATTTAATCACACACAACCAATCCCCCCCCCCCCTCCTCCTCCTCTTATGTCAGGATTTTTGCCTCCTTAACAATTGCATGCTCACACATTTAGCTGGGAAACTATTCTAAAACAGAAAAAGAAAGCTAAAGTTATTAGAACCAATTCTGTAAAATGAATGCCAAACTTCCAATATGACCCTCAGAAGGTCAGAGGCAGCAGTCTTGAAGACCTGGCCATGTCAAACATCCACACAGAGTGATCAATAGCTCTGGGCTGGGAGCAAACAGTTTCCAAGGAGACGAGAGACTGGCCACCACCAGGGGTACTTCTGATGCTAGGCTACAGAGGGCAAACTCTGGAACAGGGAATTGGTATTCATGGAGGCAGCCAAGCTGCCATGCTGATAGCCTCTGCAAGAAGAGTGCAGGAAGTGGCCCCGTCAGCATATAAAGGTATCACCTTGGCAAACCCCACCCCAAGTAAGGCACAACCCATCAGTGTTCAAGAAGTTCAAACAGTATTCAAGAAGCTGACCACTTCTACACTGAGATAACAAGGAGCTTCAAGGGTGGCCCCTTTCACCTCATGAAGACTACATCTGGGACATAAAGGGCAAATTCTGGAATGGGTCCTCCATACCAAAACAAGTATTCAAGTGGCAGTATTGTTCCCAACAGTGACTCTTCCACCCATCCCCCTCCACCCCACCCCAACTGTCATTCATTTGGTCAACAGTCTTGGACACAACATTGGGTAAATTCTGAGGTGAATGGACTGTATTTAAACAGGCACTCTAGAATTCCCACTGACCATTTCATATATAGAGCACAGGGAATGTTTCTACTTCTAGTGAACACTTTTCAAAAGACTAACAATCCAAACATGTGTAAATCAAATACTCATGACATCATGTGTGTGTGTGTGTGTGTGTGTGTGTGTGTGTGTGTGTGTGTGTGTGTGTGTGTGTGTGTGTGTGTGTGTGTGTGTGTGTGTGTATGTGTTTTGAATGGGTGAGACACATCTATTCAAGAGGAGGATGACTGCTGAACTGGCTATGTGTACATCTAAAGCTGAGGGGCAGGATGGGTGATTGGTCAGGTGGATTCAACATGCTCAAAATGGCTAACACTCCACACAGAACATGCAATTCTTCATGAAAGGAACACTGCCATTGTTGAACTGTTTCAGGCTAAAATACGGACCACCATGATGGAATAACAAGAAAAAGAAAAACAGTTTATAATTGTGATTCCAAGCTGGTGCTGCTACACACGTCTGCACGTTGGCCATGAAAAATTTTCTTTTCAGAAATGTTACAATGCATATATGCCTCCTCTCAGTCAGTAGTACATGTTCATTTTTATGTGAGGTTTAAACAGCGAGTGGACAACACACACACACACACACACACATAATCTACATGACTCATGTCATAAATGATTTCATGGCCCTAAGGCATGCTTTTCAAGGAGCAAGTTGTGCCAGCTCCTGATGGAATATATGGCTGGGGACTCCTGATTAATGTTTAACACTCTACCCCAAGTAATAGCCCATCTAACCAGAGTAAACATCACATGCTTGCTCACTCTCTCGCTCACTCTCCTCTCTCTCTCTCTCTCTCTCTCTCTCTCTCTCTCTCTCTCTCTCTCTCTCTCTCTCTCTCTCTCTCTCTCTCTCTCTCTCTCTCTCTCTCTCTCTCTCTCTCTCTCCCCTCAACAGATGACTGACATAGCAGGGCATTAACAGAACCTGGTTTGGGGGAAAATCTGCCCAATTGACTATGAGGAATGGGAAAGGTATGTGAAAGATCTGGCTCAAACAGGAATAAACTTGCCACCTTTCCAAGAGAGCTAATAGCACAGGAGGCTGGTTTGAGTATGATTCATTCCATGGCATGCCACCTCTGTCACACTCAGGCAGTCAGGCCAAGTCCCATTATACACCTGCAGGCCACTGGGGCGTGACATTGGAAAGGGCAGGCAAGGCATAGTAAACAGCCCTTTGAAATCCAGATATGGGTGATTACTGATTAGTCACTATATAAAGCCAATACTCTTACCTTCATCATCTTGGAAAAAAACATGGGAATGGGGAAAAAGAAAACCCAGGCACATGACTCAGAGAAGAAAGACAGACAAAAAAGGTTGGAGGACAGTTTTAGCTGAAAGATGAGGTGCCACATGCTCCTTCCGCAATATAAAAAATCTACACAAAATACAAAACAGGGGTGGGGGTAGGTGGGGTGGGTGCGGGACTTCGAAAAAGCATTTTCAAAAGTGAACTCCACCACCCCCACCACCCCCCAAAAAAGATGCAAAATTCCAATAAGTAATTTTGCTAATGCCACCCAAAGTACAAAGGTCTGACAGAAAAGGTTACCTCTCTACTTTATCCCTGGATTTTTTGTGCTGGTACGTGGTAGAGATAATCATTGAATAACAATAGAATGTCACAAGCCCAATTATCTAGGGACCTTCAACCAAGCAAACATCCTTCACACATGACACAGTAACATTTGGTTTTCCACCCAGTCCTGTCTGTTTCAACACAACCCTTGCATGGTTTGGTTAGGGAGGAGAGATCCTGCAAAAGATAAAACCCTACCAGTAGAAACGGTTTGGATCATCATTTCACCCTACATTACAATGATTACATTTACAGCACCTGTTGCTTTCCAGTCTCTTTTTCCTTTCTAGTAAAGTTGAACACAGGATCGATCACCCTTTGCTGCTCACTCTCCTTTTTCCCCCAATAAAGATAAATAGGTGACAGACTACTCCTGAAAAGTTCCACTGATTCTATCAACCTTATACAGTGCTGCAACAGATCAGAATTATTTATTTATTTTTTATAAGTAAAGAGCATTTTCAACTAAGCAGTAACTTCAAATGACAATTACATTTTCAAAACCTCAACAAACATAACTCAAAGATGAAAAATTAAGTTTATCAAAAGGAAAGGTATAATCTATTTCTTTGGGAAAAGTTAGTAGAAAACTTCATAGCAGCAAACACATTTAACACTGTCAGTCATGAAAACAAAATGATAACACTATATGGCAGACCTAATAAAAGGTTCCTTGCAAAGTTTGTTTCTGTGAGAACTCTTAGAGAAATATGTGAAATTGATAAACAAGAAACTGTGAAAGTTGCTCTACTCAGAAGTTGTAATTATCCACATGATGTATCACAGGCATCATTGTAAGGTGTCAGGGAAAGGGTGTGGATTCTTAAGTCACACAGTACTGCTTTTGTTAAATATGAAACAACTGTGTTCAAGAGTGCTTCACTCCCCTTCAGCAATGTCAGAGCTGAATGACATGACAAGAAAACGTGGTTAGCATGGACGAAGAAACAGTTTTTAAATAGAAGAAAAAAAAAGTGAGCTGCACTGAACACTACAATTCAACACTTGAACACCAGAGACACCCTTACCTCATGCTACGTACACTCAAAGGGTGTTTTTCCTCTGTTGTTTCTCTTGCTTCACTAGTCTCATGTTTCCTTATTTGACGATGAAACATTTTTTCAAACACATTTTTCCTTCTGCAGGAAACAAAAGTGTTGAACCAGAATTTTGATATTCCATACGGTCTTTACCCCACATTAGTTGCATAACAATACAGGGTGACACAACTGCCAAAGAACACAGGGGAGCTTTGGAAAAGATTAAAAAGACAGGAGAATGAGGATGAGATGATATTGATGTGATGGGAAATGGTTATCACAGTTTTACTATGCTGATAGTCATCATGGGGACTTACATGGATCCCTGATCACTGTAGTGTGGTGCACTAGTAGCTGGTGCAAACAGTTTCATGACTGCCAAAGAATATAGGGAACCCTCACCTTTTGATGAGAGGAGGAGGAGAAGGAAGCAGAGGGGCATGAGCAGAGGAGGAGGAAGCAGAGGAGCATGAGTACAGGGGGAGGAGGAGGAGCAGGAGCAAACGGAGAGGAGGAGCAGGAGGAGAGGGAGTGAGGGGCAGGTGGAGAGGGAGAGGAGAGTAGAAGCAGGAAAAGAATAGGTGGAGGAAGACCAGGAAGAAGAGGAGCTGGGGAAAGAGGAGGAGGATGGGGAGTAGAAGGAGCAGAAGGAGGAAAAGGAGGACAAGCAGAAAGGGAAGGAGCTAGAGAAGTAGGAAATGAATGAGGAGGATGAAGAAGAGAAAGGTGAGCAATAGAAACACAGGAAGAAGCAGAAGCAGCAGCAGCAGCAGCAGTAGCAGGAGGAGGAGAGGGGAGGAGAAGAGTGGAGAAGAGAGAAGAAAGGAAGGAAGGGAAGGAAGGACAGAAGGAAGTAATGAACAAAGGAAGGAAGAAAGGAAGAGGAAGAAGTAGTAGTAATAGAAGAAGAAGAAGAAGAAGAAGAAGAAGAAGAAGAAGAAGAAGAAGAAGAAGAAGAAGAAGAAGAAGAAGAAGAAGAAGAAGAAAGAAGAAGAAGAAGAGAGGAGGAGGAGGAGGAGGAGGAGGAGGAGGAGGAGGAGGAGGAGGAGGAGGAGGAGGAGGAGGAGGAGGAGGAGGAGGAGGAGGAGGAGGAGGAGGAGGAGGAGGAGGAGGAGGAGGAGAAGAAGAAGAAGAAGAAGAAGAAGAAGAAGAAGAAGAAGAAGAAGAAGAAGAAGAGTTGCCGTTTTCAAATCAGCAGTGGGAGTTAAATCGGCAATAATGCATGATGTATGCAGCTGAAGCCAGACAACAAGGCACCAAACCACAAGTCTATGCATGCATGCACACCCCAAGCCTTAGTCTGTAGTGATTTCTGTCAATGCCAGTATCATATATATATCTACTTCAAGGACTGGCAAGCTAGGCAATGCTAGGCTGAACTGCACCAGTGCCTCTCCAATTAAAGCATCTAATGCAGCGAAGGAAAAGTACTGAACACTTAAAAAAAAAGAAGTAAGATATAGTCTTTTCTTCTGTCTAGCTTAATTTTCTTATCTGGTTCCAAACCAATAATCCTACTGAACCAATGTTTTTAATAAGTTGAACTGATTTGAATGAGTGACTGACTTCTGCATGTGGTCCAGGTAAATCATCCTTTCCTTGCCCACCACACACTAAGGTAACAAACAGAGCAGGAGCTAATGATACCATCCCTCCATCATTATCTGAGCTAAAGGAAGCTCTGCTCAGCCGGGAGTCTATTGCAGCTATTGATCTTGGCATCAGCTCTTCTGTTCCTGTACATGGAAATGGAGAGGGGACCATTTCCACACACTTAGTAACCCATGCCTCTGCATTACAGCTATGGGGGGGAAATCAATAGAGCAGCTTGTCACTATTTGTTCAGAACCTGGCTTGCAAGGGCATCATCCGTGGGGACCCACAGTATCACCACCACTGGTATCACTGGCAGACTCTGCTGGTTCTGCATGGCCGATAACATAATGAGTCTAACGGCATTCAAATGTTATATCAAATGTGAACAACTGCCAAATGTGAAGCATTTTTGAACTACATAGAATTTTTTCACAAAACACTGCAGTGCCAGAATACATCATGCTCTCCTTAGCATCCTGTGCAAGGAACAGGTGGGGTATAACTTCCTTCTACACACCAAATGGACTGAAAAAAACAGATTCACCAAGTTACAGTATTTTATCTATTATTAAATTGCATTTGATTTTGACAATTGTTAATTGATGGCTTATTTTATATACAATTTCAGCACAGATAACTAAAAGAAGGAAGGAAGAAGTGAAGGTCTCAGCAGCAGCAGCAACAGAAGGAGGAGGAGGAGGAGGAGGAAGAGGAGGAGGAGGAGGAGGAGGAGGAGGAGGAGGAGGAGGAGGAGGAGGAGGAGGAGGAGGAGGAGGAGGAGGAGGAGGAGGAGGAGGAGGAGGAGGAGGAGGAGGAGGAGGCAAAAGAGACAGAATAGGAAGTGAAAGAGAAGGAATAAGATGTGAAAGAGAAAGAAGAAAATGAGGAGGGGGAGGGTATGAGCAGCAGCAAGAGCATCCATTGTTTTCTGTATACATCACTAGCTCATAATCAATGTGAGGTTTTCACACACACACACACACACACACACACACACACACACACACACACACACACACACACACACACACACACACACACACACACACACACACACACACACACACACACACACACACACACACAAACACACACACACACACACATTTTTTTTTAAAGATCAGTGAAAGCAGCAAACAGTTCGATGAAATGAAGCAAACGAATTGTCAATGAAGTTTGATGTACAATGGTTTAATCACTACATCTGTAGGCTTAACACGCCGTAAGGCTCATCACCAACTCTTGCGAGTCGGACCACAGATCTAACATCATGAATGTATAGCAATAGCTGGGACACGACCACATATCTCGCATCATGAATAGCTGGGACCGGCAGGAGGGACCGATTTCACTTCTTGTCTGCCAGTAACGATTCTTTGCATGCGCACACAAGCAAGCCAATCTCGTCAGCACCCAGCAAAGCGTAGCAATGTGGTGACAGCTGAGCGCTCAATCGCCCATGGAAAAGCAGCATCGTCTACTCTGCGATTAGCATAGTTCCGAGCTCAACACTAAAGTCGATGAAAGAAAGGGACACCAATATTCTCACCTTCTTTCCATTTGTCCTGGTATTCTTGCAGCAGCTACACACGAGTTGGTAGTCCTCAAGATAACATAGTATTGATCAACTTCCATTAGAAGCGAGCAGTCTGAGCGAGGTCGATTGGTTCGTGACGATAGTGGAAAGATTACTTCTGCATGTAACTCTCATCCAGGAATCTAAACAACCAGAGTAGTTCCCAACTGTCAGACGAGATGTCACTGACTATTCTTTAAGTTGTGGTGCCGGTGAGTCATCAGCAGCAACGGTTTTGAGCGTCACTTATTATGCGAGCATAATCGGACGCTAGCCACTGTTATGATTCCCACGCAAGAGCTTTGACAGGGAGGCTACTCTCACACGAGATGACGCGTAACTGCAAAGGTTGTTTCAAGGAGGCATATATCGCAAAGATGGCAGCACGGCAGATATTCTCGACTCTGAAGCCTCTGCGTCTTCTGGGCGCAAGACAAATGTCTGGCGAGTGGGGCTCTGGTTCCGGTAAAGGAGGAGGCACTGGTGGAGCTGTGAGAGACGCTGGAGGTTCTTTCGGCAAGCGTGAAGCTGCGCAGGAGGACCAATACTTCCGTCGACTCGAGCAGGAGCAGCTGAAAAGGCTGAAAAATCACCTGGATGAAGAAGTTTCTCACCACGAGAAAGAGATCCAAAGGCACAAGGAAGCTATCGATCGCCACAAGAAGAGGATGGAACAGCTCCACAAGGACGACAAGTAGTGAAGTAATTCGTCCCTTCTGAAGGTTATTGCGTATGGTCGTTCAATTGTTGATGCCATGACGATGATGGTAGCTTTACACGAGAATTGTCTGCAGTGATTGTGCTTATGCTGTTTTGAACGAAAAATAGTCACATAACCAAGAATGTAAGAGTTTAAACAAGTGACCTGCTGTGCATCTGAGAAGTTTGAACCAGGCTTGTCTGCTGTCGACTTGGTGACCTCGGGTTGAAGTTGAACCTCTACTCTAGGCGTTTATTTAGCCCTCCTAGTCCTTGTAGTAGTACATGTAACATGAACATTTGACCATGTTGCCTGCTTTCACTGAAAGAAAAGATAACAACGAACGCTTAGCTGCTTGCATTACAACTTTTTATTTGTGAACGTTGCTCCTGAAAAGTTTTCTGCTCTGAATTCTGGGACTGTGAAGTCTTATTCTACGAACTTCCAGAACTTCTGACGTCCATATTTATCCATCACTTATGGCGTCTCAAGACTGTGCGAGTTGTTCCCCTTGAAAGACCAAAAGGGGACATTCACGAGTCCTCTGAACATTTCTCACCGTTGACGAGGTACTGCTGCAATTGCTAGCTCCAGTCCTTGAGCAAAGTGTTGGCTTTTCCAGCACACGATTGAGCAATCCCAGTCTTCTTGTCAAAGGCATATATATCAAAGTGGTGGTTAATGCATTGATGGAAGTTGTGAAAATTATACGATCAATACGATGTGTTGACAAGTCAGTATGGTTTTCCAAATGACCGATGCCTTAACTGTGTATGCCAAGCTGTGAATTCCTTTGCAATACTGGTATGAATGTCTCTAGTCCTCTTGGATGTGCATTAATATAATCTGGACAAGTCTCTGACCAATGCAGTAGGTGTGTACAATCATTACTCCGGTGTCAGCACCTGGACAAACTGATCTCAGGGTAGACCGCCAGCCACTTGTTATATATGGAATTATTTTGAGATGTATTTTCCAAAAATAATGACTACAGAAATTTTTGCAAATTAGTATTTTGCAAATTTAAATTGAATATTAGCACATACAAATGTGCATTCCACTCACTTATTGGTAGGGTTTGTGTATTTAATTAACCTTCCTGCAGCCCATAGCATAGTTGCTGTAATCTACAGACCCATTCCAAGTTCAATAAACTTCTAGCACTTGGTTTCTTTAACCATGACTGGTGTAGTCTGTTCATGTGCAGTTTTGATTGCATGTACTCGTTTACCCTTATTGTATGTCTGCTTTCATGCATACTTCAGTTTAACTAAATTGTGATGACATATACATGTATCACATATCACAATTTAACCCGTATGTGCTGGATGACTTCCACACTTTGATTTTCAAGATATATTCTGGTGGCACATAAGTGCTGTTTGGCGCCAGCTGTGCAAGTGCTACTGAAGCAGGCCCCAAAAGCAAGAAGGCCGAAGATCCACAGCATTCTAGCTGATGAGGGAGGTATCGGTGCAATGCAGGCTGTATGCCATTCTTCATGCATCTGATTGGCACATTTGACTGGAGATGCATTATTTGCACAGACAGCGTAACTATGGCTAGTTTCCTCAGCGCAGAGCAAGAGAAAGCATATGCATATATATGTGCACGTCCATGATATTGCC
>JAWQFJ010002886.1:0-17500 GCA_034096865.1 Theodoxus fluviatilis | reverse complement strand
GTTTGTCTGCATGCATTAACTGCACTGTGACACATCTCATATTCAACATGCTGTGACCTGCTTTGATGAAGTGTCCATCGACTAATTTGCATGTGCCTGACTTTTGCTTTATATTGGACCAGTGTGAATGAAATCGTACTGTGAGTGTGTTGTGTGTTTCACCAATGTATTGTGCATTTGGGCAGGTGTCGCAGTAAATCGAGAAGGTAGATCAAGTTTGAAGTTTCACGGGTCATTCTTGATCTTATGGTGAAGACTTCTTTTGTTTGGGAATTGCTGAAAATGTTGGTCTCAACAAAATGGTGCCTACAGAGGATGTGTGTGTGTGTGTGTGTGTGTGTGTGTGTGTGTGTTTTCTTCATGTAATTCTGTCTATAAATCTGTCTGTGAGCCTGTCTTTATACATGTAGGTGTGGTTGACTTTAATATTGCAGTTTTCACAGAAACAAATACAACTAATTGTACTCCTGCCTGGAGGGCACCAATGTGAAGGCATCTTTCTAATCATGCCCTTGAGTGACCTTCCTGGAAGTGCCCCCCCAAAACAAACAACAACAAACAAAACAAAACAAAAACAACAACCCACAAATCTGAGAAAGGGAGTCCATTTGCAGTTGATCCTGGAGCTTGTGCCAGACTCGGCACAGTCTACCAGGCTCTAGTCTGGCTGGTCTTTTTCTGTTGCCCCGGCAGTATCATCCTAAGTAGAAATGGATTTTTCCGTGTCCTCTCGTCGGTCTCACTTGTGGTTTACAATCAATAAACACATGGCTTTCAGCTCAGACGTATACTGCACTTCACTCCTTCCTTTCTCTGTCCCCCTACCTCCCCCCTCTCTCTCCTAAGTCTGACAGTCTGGTAATCTACATCTGCTTGCTTAGCCTCGTATTATTGTAGATGCTGTTGACGTCGTTGATAATGAGGAATATCCACTTTATATTCCCCTTTTCGGTGTGTTTTCTCTCATCTTTCATAATTTTTCACATTCAGGTGAATGTGCTTGCTTAAGACAACGTAAAAGAAATTTACTGCGAAATGCCCAGTGCCGAGTCTAACTGCGCACGCACGTTAACACAGACATTTCATACTCTCTATTTAACAATTGTACACGACAGTGTTCAGGTATATAAAGAAATCTGAACAGAGACCCGAACGTAAGCTAATACCAAAGATTGTGTAACCTATAATCTTTGCCAATACAGCTGCACATGCTCTTACACGCATTGCTCTCGAGCTAGGCTAGAGCATGTATGGCTTGGTCCTGACTTTAGTCTTACACGATTTACCTCCCTTCTTATTCGCTTGCTTCGAGCATAGATCGTGTATACTTTGAGTGCGCAGCAGATAATCCCTTTTCACCTTTCCACCGCTGGGAGCCGTTGAACATCATGTGCTAACATGCTGAGGGTGGGAATGAATATTCCCATACGTTGATGTTTGGTGGGAATGAATATTCCCATACGGTGATGTTAATGGTTCTTAGTCGGGTATCCATCGTTCAAGTTTGTGGCGACATGTTGCGTTCAAAATTATGATCTTCAACGATTCGCTGTGTTCTGTGTGCTTGTTTCTTGCTAATTATATGCTAATACTTGTAATAAATAAATCCGTTATCTCTTCCATTCCTGAATCGACACAGCTACATGTGGAAATGGGCACCATTGTGGTGCCTGCGTATTAAGCTGTAACATTTTCTGTAAAGTCTTTTTCCTTAACGTGAACCCTGTGATGGTTTGTTTGTATGGCATACAAAACAATAAAAACAAAAATAGGCCCATACACCATGTTTCGCACCAGCAACAGCAAACAGAACATTTGCACTGTTTATGACAGTCTGTAGGATGAAGAGTTTCACAAAATCAATACTGAATGAATGCATTAGCCAGATAAAGTATATCTTTTTTAGTTCTGAAAGCTCCCAAAATCGTGCTGCCTTTTGAGTTGGGGATAAAAAAAAAATCCCACTGCGACACAAAAGGTGAGTGATTAGTGAACTGTAGTTTTTACTTGTTCGAATTCAAACCAACATGATTTGGATACAATGCAATACATGTTATTGGTCTTCGAATGAGAATCTAGGATGCTTCAAACAGGCCAGTTTAATATAGGTTACATGTATGACTATAATATCTTATTTACATAATAGTACCGAGCCTGTGAAGCACGTCGCACGGTGGAGAGTGCCATCTTGGAGACTGACATAACAAGAACAGAACACACATTAAATTTCATAACATCACATATACTTTATTCATCCAAAATACAGAAATTAAGGGTTACATTTCACTGGCAGTAGGTACTGTTTATGTTAAACAGAAACTTCCCAATGCAAGACAAAGTGTTACACACAAAGGAAGGGAGGGATGAATGAATGGATGGTGTTTTACGGCCTATCAGCCTTTGTAGACTATGTAAGGCCATTAAGCACAAAAATCACCAGAGCAGTTTAGAGTAAACGCAAATCAAGTCACGGTGTCCCTAGTCATTCGCCTCTTACGAATCGCGTAGGGAGACGCGGTGGGTCAATTCTTACCCCGAACCCACAGGGGTAAGACACAAGGGGCAATGTAAAATGAACAAGGGTAACGTATGGTTGCATTGCGAGAGGTTATCATCTTACTACAGTTCTAGAATAGATGTTCAAAATACTTATGTATGAAAGTTGGATAGTATCCATGTGTTGCCCCCTGTGGGTTGGGGGTCAGAATAGACCCACCGTGCCTCTCTACGCGATTCGTAAGAGGCGAATAACTAGGGACACCGTGACATCTGTACTTTATACTATTCTATTGATTTTCGTGCTCAATGGCCTTACATAGCCTACAAAGGCGGAAAGGCCGTAAACATCCACCCATTCATGCGAGTTTTTGGAGGACGGAATCTTTGGCTGCTAATTATGACTGGAGTGGAATTCTGTGTGATGGGGGTGATGTGCATTTCTCATGATACTAAATGATAGACTACGAAGGCTGATGAAAAGATATGTTACATACATAAATAGTTGCAGAATTGTTTTCGACTAGTTTTTAAAAAAATATCTTAATGTTAATAAGTAAATCAATTCATGAAATACACGTTTATTTCAGCAATGTAAAAAAAACTGCGACGTTACAAGCGTACATAATAAATAAAATGTGAAGTCACTGGAGTAAAACGTCTGAAAATGCATGTAAAGGTGTTTGATATTTTGGTGGAAAGATAGATTTCGTCTGTTTTTAGCTCCCGGAAAAAAATTGTCAAGCATCTCAGAGAATTTTGAAGACGACTACAACCTATAAAATTATCTAATTAACAGTTTTAGAGAACTGCTAATCTTTTCTTTGTGGGCTGAAAACCAATTCCGAGTGGAGTGAATCGAAGATTTGAACTTTCACGGCATTGCAACAGGCGCATATTGCGTAATGCTGAAGTTAACTCTGCCCACGAATTTGTGTCCTCTTGTACAATGACTTTGTAAAAAGTAAGGATTTTTTTTTACAAGTGCAATTACTGCCTCTGTCAACTTCGACGAGTGTTATCTTAGAGCATCAGTTTTGCCGAAGTCTACTACTGTCTGCAGTATCTTCATTTTGAGTCATCAGATTAAAAAGAAAAATCATTTTTGCACCAATTTAAAGCTCTGTGTATCTGAAGCATTCCTGGTGGGCGGCGGAGGCGAATCGGATCAGGCCCACCATTGGTCACAGTGACATCGTCTTCTCCCAGTCTGTTAGAAATTTAGGCGTTATGTTTGACGATGACATGATCTGTCAATGATAATTCATGTAAACAAAGTCTGTCAGTTAGCATATTACGAGTTAAGAAAAATTAGTACCATTCGTCACTATCTTTCTTAGCAGGCCACCAAAACGCTCATCACATCACTTGTTCTGTCTCGTCTCGACTATGGAAACTCTCTTCTCGCTGGCATCCCTGACACTCTGCTTAATAAACTCCAGAAATTTCAGAATTGTGCTGCTAGGCTAGTTTTTCGATGTCCCATGTGTACCCATGTCTCTCCATTCCTACATACACTTCACTGGCTCCCCATCTCTCAGAGGATAGATTATAAACTTGCTACTTTGTGCTTCAAGGCCATCAACAACACCGCACCACACGCTCTTACAGAAATTCTTACAGTCTACACGCCCTCCAGATCTCCACGCTCAGCTGCCGACTCCAGAATGCTTCAGGTCCCCCGCCGTAACAAGAAAACTTAAGGACAGCGTGAGTTCTCCTATATTGGACCTGTAACCTGGAATAGTCTGCCTCTCTCAGTCCGTCATTCCGACACTCTGCCCCAGCTCAAAAGTGTTCCAAAGACCCACCTCTTCCGATCCGCCTTTCCCGCCTAGCTGTTTCACCTTACTTGACCTAGCCTACAAGAACTATGTATATTGTATAGTTTGTTCTATTGGATCTTTGTTTTTTGTTTATGTGTGTTGTGCGCGAGTTTTTTTTGTAGGAATGTGGCGTTGAGTGGTTGTATGAGTGTTGAATCTTTGGATTGTAAACGCCATGAGCTTGCCTGTCAAGGGAAGGAATGTGCGTATAAATAAACTATATCATCATCATCATCATCATCATCATCATCATCATCATCGATTCGTAATGATACCGATAACCCAAAATCTTTATGTGCTCTTTGCTGGGTCAGATAATAAATCTTCATGGGTGTACATGTACATGATATTCAATTCACTCTTGCCGACATTTTCCATGACCAACCGTCTGTAAAATACTATCTACAGAAAGAGTTATGACATGGTTCCGAGAATGACCACGTTAGGTTCATTTTTTCCTTGATCATGCATTCTGCTGTTGCAGCCTAAAATGCACCATGTGCATTGAGTAGTCTTCCTTGTTCTTAACACATTTACATTCTCCGAGAGATGACTGCGAATTTGTGCAAGTCTGCACACAAAGACTACAAACAACATCCCATTCCTTTGTTGTTGTAGTCTGCACACCCAGTTTTCCGTGCGTCAGGTGCTCCGTAAGTAAAAGATGTCCAGCTACGAAGACAATCCTAGCCGTTACTACGCACTTTAATGTGTATCTACCAATGCGAGGTGTGAATAATGCAAAGGCTTATATACTACAAGCTTTGTAGTCATCTGATGGATTAGGGTAGTATATATATGCAATTATAGTGTGGAGCATTGCAGTGTATTCTAATGGGAATAGGGCGACTGCAGGCATGGAGTAACCTTGCAGAGGCGGGATGCGATGCTCTGAATCGCCAAACCTGTGAGCCGATGGGCTCAAGTTGGGTGTGGATAGAGGAAAGAGCTCTCAATAAATCAGTTTGGGATGGTGGAATGAGGAGATGGGGTGGGGGTGGGATGTGGTGTTGGAAAGGGTGGGGTGCGTTTCTGGATGAGAAATAGGGGTCGACGCATAGCGGCCATCTCTTCCCTGAACATTACACAACATGATCACCAATCACAAAGTGACACCGAGAGAGTAGACAACGTAGACGATCCCGATTGTTTAAACTGGTACAAGTTTTCGTGTTCTTTTTTCAGATTTGTAAAACGATCACCCACATGTAAAGTCGTTACTGTCATGTACATTTAAAGCCATTTTTACTTATATAAAAAAATCTCAGTTGAGGCCGAGGCCCCCCTGCTGTACTTTCCAGCTTCTTTGAACATAGCGGGTGATTTTATGTTTGGTCTCACGCCATTTGCAAGCATACTTCCACTGTGCCAGCGAGTGCTCGAGAGGTATCAATAACAAAGACATTTGTCACGATGAAAACATTACAGAAGGGCCTAGCCCGCTTCTGTGAGAGCTTTACAATTGAGGAAAGTCTAGCCGACGTTTATTCACCTTGCATGAAGAAAGGGCACTTGTTCTTAAGGGCGAGGTTGAGTCACTCGTATGGTATTCTACCCGCTGCAAGGTTCAGCCTGACACTGCCGCTCAAAGTAGTCTGGCGGTTACATACATTTTTGACAAGGAGTTGTAATGAATTAAGTCAATCATGGCAATTTTTCATGGTAAAACTCTTTCAGCCTGACAGCAGAAATTTTACGATCCCTTGAAGGCCTTGTTAGGGAAGATCGAGAGGTAGAAGTCCAGTTGTAGCATGAAGATTGGTGAAGGGCAGCGTTAAATCACCTAAGACTTCTGGTTGGTCAAGAAATGAAACTTAAACGAGGCAACTGACTTACTCTAGAGAAAATCGTTTTTATGATGGCAAGCCCCTGTACAGGACAGTTAAGAAATTCTGTCGTCTCCTTGAAAGCTGAACGCATTTGTAGATCAATACAAGTGAAACTGCTGCATGGACCAATGAAAGATCAGTCAGTGGCGTGGGCAGTCATACGATACAGCAGTACGTCGTGCACTACAACATACGTAACATCGCATTGATAACGGTATTAAAAACCACTTTTCTTTCTTCCCTTCTTTCATCAACTAAACAGTCTGAATAGCACGTCCGACATTGTCTTCTCTCGTGAAATGTTGGGTGGCCCTGAAAAGGTCAATTAGGTTCGAGCGCTAACTCTGAGTTACTCTCGAAGGTGGTCTCAGTCGAGCGCGCGCTGGCTCAGGCGTGGGGCTCAGCAAGCTTTCGAAGTCGATCTCCTTCAAGCCGCGCTGGCGAGACCGGCGAGTGGTGACTATGAGTGGAGATTGCATGGGTAGCAGGAGCACGATAAGTATACACTCTTTACAAACAAGAAGGGCAAAGCCCATACGACTCACATGCTTGACCTTGACCTTTATATGACCTTGACCTTCAGATGACCTTCAAGGTCAAGGTCAAACAACTAAACCTACCAATGACATCATACACTAAGAAATGCTTTACACATTTTTCCTACCAAAATACATGTGACCTTGACCCAAGGTCAAGGTCATCCAAGGTCATGCAACACAAAGCTGTTAATTCAAGACATAGGAAGCACAATGGTGCTTATTGGCACTTTCTACCATGAGATATGGTCACTTTTAGTGGTTCACTACCCCATTTTGGTCACATTTCATAAGGGTCAAAGTGACCTTGACCTTGATGATATGTGACCAAATGTGTCTTATGATGAAAGTATAACATGTGCCCCACATAATTATTAAGTTTGGAAGAGTTATCTTCCATAGTTCAGGGTCAAGGTCACTTCAAAATATGTATACAAACCGACTTTGAAGAGCTCCTGTGACCTTGAACTTGAAGCAAGGTCAACCAAACTGGTATCAAAAGATAGGGATTACTTTGCCCTATATACCATATATAGGTCAGGTATCCAATCTCAAAAACTTCAGAGCAAATTGAGAAAATGTGAAAAATGACTGTTTTTAGACAACATTTATGGCCCCTGCGACCTTGACCTTGAAGCAAGGACAAATCACTATGTATGTTTTTTGAGGCCTTGTCATCATACACCATCATGCCAAATTGGGTGTTGATAGACTTAATAGTCTCCGAGAAAAATCCACCGTTAAAGTTTTTCACGGACGCCCGGACGCCCAGACGGACGACACGGGTGAGTACATAGACTCACTTTTGCTTCGCATGTGAGTCAATAAAATGACGGGTACACGTGATAGTTCACAATAAACCTGTAGTCAAAGACTTATTCAACAAATTCAACCGATAAACTAATGGAGTTTACTCTGCCGCAATCAGACAATCAGTGTTTTGTTCGAGACCCATTCCTTGGTTGAGCATTCAGAGCTTTAAGTGTTAGCAGCAATTGACAGCTGCCTGCCCAGCGGGGTAATAGCTGTGAAAGAAATGAAGCGTTCATCTGCAAATAATTCATTTAATGTCACCAGTTTATACAAAGGAGTCTTCGCACAGGTACCAGACTATAACAGTGCACACATCCCCACCACACCCATCCACCCACCGAGATAGAGACAAACCCTGAGTTCCATTGCACTCTGCTTCATCTCTGCTACGATGTGGCAGGCTCAGAAGTTTCGATTGGTTGGCTTCTTTCATTACCTAAAAAGCGCATTATCGTTAAAATTATAAGGTTTTGGAGGCCGTTTTTTAATACATGAATCCCCCAAAATGATTTCACATTCAATTTCATCCCTCTTGGTTGATTAGACGACTTAAAAGCATTAGGGTCGATTATCGTTGATAACTAAAGGGAGGTAACCATCACCAGTAGGTCAAGGTAGGTCAAGGGAATCTCAAAATCAATGTGTCGTCTGCTACTTCGTTACAGGCATGGGTATAAATGACGACGTTTACTACAGATATCAACCATGACATACAATCCACTCTGCCACAATGATGAGTGCATTACAACATTCATTTCTTTGAAATTTTAAAGCAATCGGCACGTCTGCCACTTCCATGGCTGTAAACTCTGTGACTTGAAGCATGTATACCGTGCAAGACCGTGGAGTGACTTCCATTAAATGTTATGTTTAGTATGAGCCAACTGACTACGGACGCTGTATTATCATCGTTGCTCGGTACAGCAAGTGGCGCACTCTAGTGTGAACCAGTCAGAGCACCCGAGATGCTGTGCGACCTTGACACGAAGTTGACCTCTGCCACTGGGTGAAACCACAAAGATATAATGCTTTTATCACGTCGTTTCTTCGATCAAGAAGGATGAAATTGAATGTGAAATCAATATGGGGATTTCATGTATTCAAATAGGGCTTCAAACACTCTACTTTTAATGATAATGTGCTTTTAAAGTTATTTTTAAAAATCGACTAATAAAAATTCCTCAGCCAGCAATGTCGTAGCAGAGAGAAAGCAGATTGCAACGGAGCGCAGGGAATGGCACAAAGACAAGACACACAGAGACAGAGAGAGACACAGAGTGAGAGAGAGAGAGAGAGAGAGAGAGAGACAGAGACAGAGAGACAGAGAGAGAGACAGAGACAGAGAGAGAGACATAGACACAGAGAGACACACAGAGAGAGACACAGAGAGAGACAGAGAGAGAGAGACACAGAGAGAGACACACACAGAGAGACAGTGAGAGAGAGACACAGAGAGAGAGAGACAGAGACAAACACAGAAAGAGAGACACAGAGAGACAGAGAGAGAGACAGAGAGAGACAGAGACAGAGAGACAGAGAGACAGTGAGAGAGACACACAGAGAGAGACAGAGAGACAGAGACAGAGAGAGAGAGACAGAGACAGACACACAGAGAGACACAGAGACAGACACAGAGAGAGAGAGACAGAGAGAGAGACAGAGAGAGAGAGAGAGAAAGAGAGAGAGATAGATATTACTTTTAAGTCGGATGGTGATAGAAATAGAGGACGACAAACCATGATGACACCCAAATCAAAACATCAACCGTCATCATCACAGAAGTAGAGTTCTAGAAATAAAGGGGTTGGTGAGGGATGAGGGGTGGATGGGGGAGGCGGAATCAACGCCTCAACAAAAAAGGATACATACATCATATCCGCTTTCCACTTTTGAAGTCCAGCGGAGATGGCGCTTGTGAAGTTGAAGCATGGCGAAGACGTCTTTAGTGAAGTCAGTGATCATTGAGGTAAAGAGAGCAACTCCATGACAGTAACGTTTTTCTAACTGTCGATGGATGCTCCCTTCATCGTTAGATCGGTCAATCACGTCGTTCCTCAAAGCTGCTTGGCAGACCATGGTTATCTGGAGGGATGGTGATCGCTGCCCCATTAGCTGTACTGATCCAGGCAATTTTATATCTACTACGCCAAGGACAATCTGCGCAGAGGAGGTCGTTCGGATTATAGATCGAACGACGACAACGAAAATGACGATAACAATTACAAATAACAGACAGTTATGGTGGCGATTGCACTTATGGCTGAAGCGATGGTGATGACTACAATACTAATGACAACTGTTATGGCGATTAAACAATGACAACTACGAGGATGGCGATGGTAGCACAAAGATGGTGGGGGTGTGGTGATGGGATCAGTGGTTATGCACTCTACGTGGAGAAAAGGATAACATGAGATATCAATGGAGATGGTGGTGGGTAACCTTCAGGTGATAAAAAGATATTAAAAAAAAATATGAAACTGACAATATCTTAGGTCATTGCCTTGTATAATTCGGACATTTACTTTTAACACTATAATCCAGGATGCGCGCGGAATGACAGGATTAGACGCAAATGAAAACTGAGAGGACAGCTCAAATCCAAACATCAAATGGGAAAGGTGTAACTGTTTGCACAGCTCCAGGGGTGTAGACAGCAACGCTATCGCCTGCAAACAGATCAAGGGACGCCTACCTCGCAATGCCGGGACAAGGCGACACATCACGGCCTAGGTCATTTCGAGCCATCTTGGTAGTCGCACCTGAAAAAGACACCGGCCTTCTGCCAAGGACCAGAAAACAAACACTAGAGAAGACACCATGCACTATTGTACGGCACTGGTAAGGGGTGATCTGGCCACCCACCTACCAGTACTGTACTTGATCAGTCACAGCCTTTTAGGCTGGCGTCCCATGTAGCTGTATCCTATCTACATCCGCCTCCTGCCCCAGCCGACAGCCTATATAGGCCATCCTGCCTGTGCCTGGTCCCAGGCATATGTCCGGACAGGCACACGGTAATTCGATCTCTAGACCAGAAACTAAGGGAAGAACGCATACCACTTTGACTGTCTTTCCCCCCACTGTAATCCGTGGAGCTGAAGTTCATAGGTTGAAAGGAAAGCCACATACTCAGTGGTGGAGACTATTCTTGATTAAGAACAATGCTTTTGAAGGGTCAAGGAGTGGTTTCCGTTTTTGCATACAATTACCTCATTAGCATATGGCGTGAAAAGGGCGCCATCTATCGAGGACAAGTCAACTGTGTAGTATATCTGCATTCTCTCACATCCACCCACACCCTGGTCCCATACAATGATCATAAAATGCAAGTTACTAACACTTGCGTAATAAACTTTAAGCCAGCAAGCAAGAAATTGAAAAGGGTGCAAATATTAAATGTAATAACGTGCCTCAAATGAAAATCATAAATCAGTTAATCACTCCGTCAGCTAACTAGCTTAGTGCTTTTACCGTTATGATATTCAGTTACAATTAATTTGAAGCCAAGTAAAGAAAAAAAAAGGGCAGCGCTTGTGGAAGAAATTTATTCACATTTTGACGAGTGCATAATCCAGCAAGGTCACAGGAATTACAAATAGGGAGCAATCTGCCACTCCCTGCCCAACAGCACCCTCGCCCTCTCCTTGAGGTGAATGACATTGTCCGTCGTTTTAGGCGTAACCTCTTTCGACAGTATACTGAAGAATAGTGGGTACAGACCCCAGGTAGTCTCCAATTCAAAGAGCCAACAGCGCTCTTAACCATCCACCTACAAGGCTTCAGAAACCAGAGACATCTCCCCTATCGAGCTCAGCCTTAGAACTATCCATCCGCTCCGGCCAACCACAAAGGACCGACTTAGAGGCCTCTGTAATTTGTAGCAAATTCCCTTTCCTTCCTCGAGGGAAGATGTACGAGCATTTTCACACTAATCTCAGGGCTGGGTTTGCGAACTTATCAGTGGAGTTTCTGTAAATCACACAACGGTTGTCAGACAGTGCGAAGGCCCAACTGCCTGTTCAAGGCCTCGGCAGCAAAAAACGTATTTCCTTGAGGTAAATTGTCTTTCAGCTGACACTGTAGATTGCCCCGTGAGCAGAAAGCTACAGTGGAAGCAAACTGAACGAGGAAAAACCCCAGTCAAATTTATTCATACATAAGTTACCAAGAGAATGGAAGTCAACAATGGGTCGCCCTTCACTGTAGCAAGATGCATCGAGTAACTTTTGTAATTCAAGAGCATGTTTGAATATGATAGAAACTGTTCCTAGGAATGTATCTCTTGTTCTACAGAACGATAATATTCAGTCATCGTCCACTGTCTTGCGAGCAATTACAACTTACAATACAGGATTGTTTTTTTGAACAGCCAAGAAACATGCTGCAAAATAAACGTCAGTCGTTGTTGAAGGCAAATATTCTACAGCGGCAATAGCAATAGCAGTTGCACCTGCTAGTTGTGCTGAAATGGTCGTTGTCACCAAATTTCGGCGACACTGTACCCGAGGTACTCTGTCCCCGGGGACAGAGTACTCCAGTTTGAAATCTCGGGTACAGTGTCGCCGAATGTTGGTGACAACGACCATTTCAGCGCTAATTGTTGCTTCTACGGCTTTCTCTAAAAGTTACAGCTGCAATGAATGTAGGTACCATTTCTTCAACTGCCATAATATCTGCTCCAGCAGCCACAACCACCGGCATTGCCACCATCAAACACTACACGACTACACCGTAGCTGCCCTTCCATTATCACAATGCCTCCAGCAGCCACAACCACCGGCATTGCCACCATCAAACACTACACGACTACACCGTAGCTGCCCTTCCATTATCACAATGCCTCCAGCAGCCACAACCACCGGCATTGCCACCATCAAACACTACACGACTACACCGTAGCTGCCCTTCCATTACCACAATGCCTCCAGCAGCCACAACCACCGGCATTGCCACCATCAAACACTACACGACTACACCGTAGCTGCCCTTCCATTATCACAATGCCTCCAGCAGCCACAACCACCGGCATTGCCACCATCAAACACTACACGACTACACCGTAGCTGCCCTTCCATTACCACAATGCCTCCAGCAGCCACAACCACCGGCATTGCCACCATCAAACACTACACGACTACACCGTAGCTGCCCTTCCATTACCACAATGCCTCCAGCAGCCACAACCACCGGCATTGCCACCATCAAACACTACACGACTACACCGTAGCTGCCCTTCCATTATCACAATGCCTACCGCTGCCAAAGCCGCTCGAATACCGCTTCTCAGTTCTCTTCTCCATCGCGTGCGATATTCTTAACAGATGAATCCGCTGTCCATGTTTGGATTTTGAGGACCGATATGCCAGTAAAGGCAATCGAAAAGGTGTTACCGGTTAGGTTTTTTTGCGTGCTCGCTGTATAAATCATACATAACGTGCACAACGTTCAATCAGTCAGTTCTTGTAATAAAATCCCCTTCCGAAACCAGACATTGCTGTTTTTTCCGCCCTAATGTCGAAACAGACTCCTGAACGATTGCAGTTATCGCTTTAAAAAAGGAAGGCTGGAAACACCTTTCCATTTTGTTTTGCTAGCAGTCCAGGGAAACGTGCCTCAATTGGTCTGGTTTAAAAAAAAATCGGTCATTGCTACTGCCGTAGTCATAGCACACCTGGCGCCCCAACACGGACTATACACAATGGTTCATTGTTACACAACTCGGCAGGATGCGTGCTCGCAGTGTTTATCACAATTCATGGCAACGGCCATAAAGGAAGCAGAAAAGACTATGACAAGTGAAAATCTCAAGCCAGGGACCGTCATTTTCCGAAGTTCATTATCTATGAGCACTGAATCATACAATCCAACAGTACACCTATACATAATAAGCGTACCATATTGATCTGGCAGCATATCATGTCTTGCTCAAGATATCGAAAAGAAGTTACTTATCTTTTAAGATAAAACATTCACTTCCTACGGTAGTCTGATTTTTCAAAAGATCATAATTTCCCTGTTCCTCGATCGAGTGACAAGCTTCTGGTCGTGAAATTAATTATTCTTCACATCATAGTTGCAACACTTGTCCATACTCAATAGCTACTGGTGCCCAACAAGTTATACAAATTTTAAAGCTTACCTGGGTTGAGATTGACAGCAGATCCCTAGGCTTCCCCTGGAGTTGAGTTAGACTTTCGAGTTGTGTCGAGGCAGTGCACCCGGCTATACGAGTAATTCTTCTCCACAGCATGCACTCCGAACGAGAATCGTACACGGTCAGAAAAAGGCATTGTCCTCGATCACTTCAGAGAGAGGTAGGTGGCAGTAATGTAGATGGCCTCCTGGGCGCTCCTCTAGTACAATCCGTCATACTTTGTTGCAAACAACTCGATGCGTTCCTTTTATACAAAAACGGATCGCACCAACTCGCACTGACCACCACTCAACCGTCAACTTCCGGGCTCGCCCTTCTCCCTGTCTCTGAATACCATTCAGGACTGACTCTTGCCTAGCCAGTGCTTGCTCTCACTGTGCCGATCACACTTTCCCGCCCGATGTTCACGTGCGTCTCGGGCCATTTCGATCGCTGCCTAGTGTTTAGTATTCTGCCTTGACCAAGGACCACATGCTTCTCGGGCTCCACGACCACTTTTCACTATCGACTATTAGTATTACCTTAAAACCGTGCATTGCTCACTCTATTTTGTAAGTCTTTCCTGATTTGCCCGATAAAACTATTGGTCTGTTCATCCTGACCTCCACTCATTTCTTTCTTTCTTCTAAAAGGCCTGCGCAGTGATGGGATTTCTAAACAGAGCAAGACGCAGCAAAGACATTTTTAGTGGCACAATTGAGTGACTTCGGATGTCCCCTTGCAAGCTGCCAATCAGATAGGCGCATTCTCCGTGCTGGTTAGGTTATAAATTAATTCAAATTGGAATCCAAAACATATTCCTTTTTTAATTGCACTCTCAGGTGGTTGTAAAAACTGATTCACAATGACCCAGCTTCCTGCGCTAATTATTATTTCAGCTTTACACCGACAAAGGTGACAGGCCTGTCATGAAGGTCCCTGCAGTCGAGGCGAACGCTCTACTAAGCAAACAGAATGCCGTGCCCTCTCATCACAGAAGTCACGCCAACAAAATCCTGATCAGCAACCTAAGGAAAGGTCCACTATTTCATTGACTTCCTAGCGGCCAGCAAGTGTTCATCACCATGACTACGGCACAAGGACCAATTTGTGTGCCCGTGACCGCTGATCTCACCTGCGCTGTCAAAGGCCACACCGACCACGAGTGGTCTTGAATCGCAGTCACAGCCAGCTGCTACTGCTAGCGACCCCGCCGGGGCGAACCAAGGGCAGTAACTCTTGATTCGACACGCTGAGGGTTCTCTACCCTGGGATAAAGCTAGCCTCGTATTACGGGTGGCGTGTTTGCTGGGTGTTGCGAGTCAATACCGGGGTGGACCGTCACCCGCATTTCTCGTCCCGTGCCTGTTTGCTTTCAGCCCTTCTTACTCCCGACCCGAGGGAGAGCCTGGGATATACGACCCTGCCACCACTGTTCCCGATTTATGGCGGGAGGTAAAGGCTTGATCATTGACTCAGATAAGAAGCGGAGTGTCTGGTGAATTTTCACAACGCAACCTCCCCTGCTCTCGGTGCCCATCTTCGTTTGAGGGGTGTGGCTTGCCGTTCGTGTGGCTCTGCGTGCAGGCATAAAACTTTTTATGGGATGCCCCCACCTGCAGAATGCTCTTTTCGGACGACGGTACGCAGAGGTGTGTGAATCCATTGAGAGGGGGCATGCACCAGCACGTTCGTCACTGTTTTTGGCGTTCGAGCTCGACTATGAAAACGTGTTCAAGTGAATGTGGTTTGGTGTAGCAAGGGACCCAAAGTGCCCGATGCATAAAGCGGGGCACGAGACTAGAAAAGCAGAAGAGATCCCGGACGACAGTACTGTTTAATTTGCACGTTCTCGACAGACTGTTGACTTTGAAGAAGATAATAGTTGGCTTGTTTGCATCGGTGTAAGCGTTTTTATCATATCAAATCTACGTTCACGACGGCAGGTGTGCAAAATGACACGTGGGGATTAAGAAAATTCTTAAGAGCTCTTCAATAAATATTGTTGTGCAGCGGATTGAAATGAACTATATAAATACATCTTCGATCACATTGCTTCGTTACTAATAGCCAACGTCGCCATGTCGAGTAGACAGAATAGAATGAACGTTAACTAAACAAATCTGACTGAAGTACTTTTCTCATTTGTTAACTGTGAAAAACAAAGGACAAAACAAGAAATGGAACGAATGTTTACATACCTCGTTTTTCGAACTGGTTGGGGGCAGTAGGAGTGCACAGCTCTTGAAGCAACCATCTCACTGCAGCATTACACCATTCACTCACACCTTGACAATAAGAGAAAAATGCCGACAGCTCATTAATGATTGTGTGACAAGCATCAACTCTCAAAGCGCAAAGAACTTTGATTTGAAATGAAAGACACGATCATCTTCGCCAACACTGGTCGACCTACTCACCACTGAAGCACGAAAGACACTGAACACAAGCCGAGAATCTTCTGCACGAGACTGATCCACACTGGCAGACATGTGGAAGGGCGCAAGTCTCCAGACAGATCGCAAACCCCAACCCTCCTGGACGCGACTGTTCGACCAGCGCAACTCCAAAGCATAAAAGACGCCGCGCCGCAGCGCACAGAAATCAAGCGCCTTCGGGACGAGACTGTTCCACCAGGGAGCGACACCAAAGCGCAAAAGACTCTGGGCAGAGAGTACACTGACCTGTCGGGGCCTCAGCCTTCCCCTGTCACTGGCTTCTCTCGGCAGGGGCCAGTCAGGGGCCCACGCGGCAGCTCATACAGGGAATCCTGAGCAACACCCACTTCGCACGCGTGTGTTGGGGTCTCCACAATCAATGCTGTCAACAATGGCACTTTCCCGCTAGTTTCTCGTCAAACCACCTGCAGGCCTGCGCGCATGCTCAAGATTCTGGGACGTCAGGTCGCCACAACAGGCCCCAAGAGGGCCAGAGCTGCCGACCTCGCCTCTCCCTGGAGGACAAGAGTGACAAGGGTCCCGGGGAGGAACAAGGCTTGGGTTTCTAGAGTTGAGGGATGAGACATCAGGGCGGAATTTGTTGCTGGCCAGAGGAGAGAAGGCTCTGCATTAGGAGTGAAGACACAGAATTACGCTCCGTGAGAAAACCTTCTGGAGCACACACAGCGCTCTGCCATAGAGAAATGTCAGAGAAATGTTGGCGGGGCATTACAGCCAGCCTGTGGAAGGGGAAAGTTTCTCCGTTGACATGATAGTGGGTGGTTCTACAGGAACAATGCCGGTGAAATAGAACGAGCTTTTGTATGAACATTCCGCTTGAACCCAGAATGTGAGATCAATACAGCAATGTGTCAGAGAGAGATTCAGGAAGTAAGTCTGTGTCATTCTGAGAGCTCTATCGATTCTACAAGTGAGACTCGCATTTACATTGACAATTCACGACAAAGGAAAACAACACTGTCTGACCAACAATGCAAATGCAGTCAGTAGGTCTACTCACTCAGTCACGAAATGCGACACCAAGCCTGGGCACACGTTCTGTTCATCAGAACACCAACCTCGGGCTGGCGGTAACACCTGAAGGAAAATACAGCTCAGCAGGTCACTCCGGCATCCCACGTGAACCCAGAGGGCTTTGCGTGCGATGGAAACCAGGACACTCCTCTACAAGGATGGAGAGTCACGACGCAAGGTCGTTAGCGGAAGGCTATCTGGGAAGGAGTCGGCTTTATGGCCTGCCACCAGTTCAAACAGTGTCAGAACCGGAAGTGAAAGGCGACAAGATGGCTGAAGGGGCACGGGGGAGTCTCGAGTGTCATTGAATTTTAAAACTGATCTCTCTCTCTCTCTCTCTCTCTCTCTCTCTCTCTCTCTCTCTCTCTCTCTCTCTCTCCACCCCCACGTA
>JAWQFJ010002885.1:41871-55154 GCA_034096865.1 Theodoxus fluviatilis | reverse complement strand
GTCACTGTCTTTGAGACACATCTCCTCTTTGAGACAATACACATGTCACACTACTCCTTTTTTAACTTGCTTTTGTGCTGTTGACATAATCCCAGTTTGGCCTTCCACTACTATTTTAGTATTTGTCAAGGGCACATACATGTAAGCAAGAGGAAAAGGAGTAGCATGATATACATAGTCTCAAGAGAAAGAGCCATGCATCACAATGACTAAGATTTAGCATTTATCACATTCTATGTATGCCCTCAGGCTATAACCTGTTTCAACTGCAGCCAGTCTTCCACTATCAGCTCTGATGCTTTTTTCATCCAATGATGCATACATCAATAGTGTGCGTTTGAAGAGGACTTAGTTGTTAAAAAGTCAGTTGTCTCCATTTCTCAATCCTCCCCATGCAGACCCAGGCATGGCAAGTGCTGTTCCAATCCAAAGTGCTGTTCCAATCCAAAGTGCTGTTCCAATCCTAAAGGCTGTTCCAATCCAAAGTGCTGTTCCAATCCAAAGTGCTGTTTCAATTCCATGTGCTGTTTCAATCTAAAGTACTCTTCCAATTCCAAGTGCTGTTCCAATCCAAAGTGCTGTTCCAATCCTAAAGGCTGTTCCAATCCAAAGTGCTGTTCCAATCCAAAGTGCTGTTTCAATTCCATGTGCTGTTTCAATCTAAAGTACTCTTCCAATTCCAAGTGCTGTTCCAATCCAAAGTGCTCTTCCACTCCAAAGTGCTGTTCCAATCCAAAGTGCTGTTTCAATTCCATGTGCTGTTTCAATCTAAAGTACTCTTCCAATTCCAAGTGCTGTTCCAATCTAAAGTGCTGTTCCAATCCAAAGTGCTGTTCCAATTCCAAGTGCTGTTCCAATCTAAAGTGCTGTTCCAATCCAAAGTGCTGTTCCAATCTAAAGTGCTGTTCCAATCCAAAGTGCTGTTCCAATCCAAAGTGCTCTTCCAATCCAAAGTGCTCTTCCAATCCAAAAAGCTCTTCCAATCCAAAGTGCTCTTCCAATCCAAAGTGCTCTTCCAATCCAAAAAGCTCTTCCAATCCAAAGTGCTCTTCCAATCCAAAGTGCTCTTCCAATCCAAAAAGCTCTTCCAATCCAAAGTGCTCTTCCAATCCAAAAAGCTCTTCCAATTCCAAGTGCTGTTTTAATCCAAAATGCTGTTCCAATCCAAAGTGCTGTTCCAATTCCCTTCCAATCCAAAAAGCTCTTCCAATTCCAAGTGCTGTTCCAATCCAAAGTGCTGTTCCAATTCCCTTCCAATCCAAAAAGCTCTTCCAATCCAAAGTGCTCTTCCAATCCAAAATGTTGTTCCAGTCCAAAGTGCATGGGTATTTTGAAGTTTTCACCACGTATCAACTATGTAGTACATTGGCAAGAAATTCAAACCAAACTGGTGTAGTGAACCATGCTCATTTGCATCTCTTTAAATGAAGAAGCCATTTATAACATAATAGTCTGACACTCATTCACTCCTATGAAATGATCAGTCTTGTTTCATGCAGCACCAACTCCTGGAGAATCCCATGGGCCAGGGGAAAACCAGGAGAATAAACTTGCAGCCTTCAACCAGAGCCCCAACAGCAATGGAAATTAACAGACTTCACCATCAGTGTACAATAGTCAGGACACCATCACCCGCCAGCAGGCCAGTCTCTGGTTCAGTCACATGGCTGTCAGCTAGCTTGCTCACTCAAGCCTGCTAACTTAGATCAACAGTCATCAGCCCAAGAAGGCTGTGGGAGACCCAACCAAGGGAATTAACCACTAACAGAGAGATCCTTTTAGTGTTGGGAGTCAATATAATACACTTGTTCAGGCTCATGATCTGGTCTATCCTGGTGTTATATCAAATTCACTCTGCAACAACATTGTGAAAATACGAGAAGAGTAGAAGGATCATGCTCAAAATATTTGTTGAGTTAAAGGTTCTTTTCCTTTCTGTGTGACCAGCATGACTGGGCAGCCTGTTTCCTGATGATGGAACTTACCTGAGAAGGAGAGTGGCGATTTGAGAGGGGTAGAAGTCGGGAGGTGAGGGAGGGGGGTGTTCCATGAGGTGAGAGGCGATGAAATCTGGCTTCAGGCAGTGGACATCTGCCAGCAGCAGTGTCATCAAGTCCTCCTGGAACACAGTACAACCTCATAACATTACCACCATCACACCTTCTGCTGGACAATCAATACCATTAAACATATGCAAGTGAACATAAACTGAATATACATGGTTTACATGCTCTGCCAAGGCAATACTAATGAAATATTTCACATCTTAGTATATCTAGACTGATCTGTGGGTGGGTTTCCTTGATATCCATGCTACAAATTTAAGTATGTATAGAAAAGCATCCATCTGACGTGCTGTCCAGAGGCTGACAATCCCTGTAAATCATCTTCAATTCTCAGTCCAGGTTCATGAAAGATGTCACCATCATTCATCTTCTTCATCATCACTGCCACCATTGTAACAAGAAGGGCAAAGCCCATACGACTCACATGCTTGACCTTGACCTTTATATGACCTTGACCTTCAGGTGACCTTCAAGGTCAAGGTCAAACAACTAAACCTACCAATGACATCATACACTAAGAAATGCTTTACACATTTTTCCTACCAAAATACATGTGACCTTGACCCAAGGTCAAGGTCATCCAAGGTCATGCAACACAAAGCTGTTAATTCAAGACATAGGAAGCACAATGGTGCTTATTGGCACTTTCTACCATGAGATATAGTCACTTTTAGTGGTTCACTACCCCATTTTGGTCACATTTCATAAGGGTCAAAGTGACCTTGACCTTGATGATATGTGAACAAATGTGTATCATGATGAAAGTATAACATGTGCCCCACATAATTATTAAGTTTGAAACAGTTATCTTCCATAGTTCAGGGTCAAGGTCACTTCAAAATATGTATACGATCCAACTTTGAAGAGCTCCTGTGACCTTGACCTTGAAGCAAGGTCAACCAAACTGGTATCAATAGATAGGGCTTGCTTTGACCTATATACCACTTGTAGCTGAGGTCGCCATTCTCAATAACGTGGGAGAAAATTGGGAAAATGTGAAAAATGACTGTTTTTGAGACCACATTTATGGCTCCTGTGACCTTGACCTTGAAGCAAGGTCAAGTCACTATGTATGTTTTTTGAGGCCTTGTCATCATACACCATCATGCCACATTTGGTGTTGATAGACTTAATAGTCTCCGAGAAAAATCCAACGTTTAAGTTTTTTACGGACGCCCGGACGGACGCCCGGACGGACGCCCGGACGCCCGGACGGACGGACGACACGGCTCAGTACATAGACTCACTTTTGCTTCGCATGTGAGTCAATAATTGTTGCCATATTCATTTTCATTACTGTAGGTACCACAAACAGACATCTGCCCAAGGAAAAGTAATGGGAAGTTGACTCAATTTAAGGCCAAACTACCCATGCTTGTGCTGAGCTCGTATCAAGTCAAAATGAAATAAAACTACAATTAAAGCATTTAACTATTCCTTTTTATTGTGTGTTACACTGTTCAACAAAATAAATTGCTATGTAAAGGGCTTATATTATTCTTGAGTTCAACTCAAAAATTGGTCAGAATTTGCATTAATGTCTCTTGAATGAAAGTGAAGTGGTGTTTTGTTCCAAATTTGATTGTACGCCTTGCTCAAAGGCCAAGATTAGGTGGGCCACTGATGACTGACGTGCTCTGAGAGTGATGTGGATTGGGTCTAGCGGCATGGAAAACAAAGCACAAATTACAATTGAAGAAATTTAAACTAATTTCTATGTTTTCCTGACATACTTACCAGTAGACAAACCAGTGATATTATGACCTTTTGACCTCGAAAAAAGAATTAGCATAATTCATACCCACACGTGCCTGCCTGCAACGGCCAATCTGCTTGGTCGAGACATGGCGCTAGGGACGCCACGAGCAAAGGGAGGTAACTCCCAGTGCGCCGCGTCACCACCCGCCAGGTACAAATAGCGCAGGCAGAGCACGTTCCATCTCTTTGACAAAGCTGAGACTCAGCAAATGCACAAACGGGGAGGTGGGTGGGACAGTAATTTGTCTACTGGTAAGTATGTCAGGAAAACATAGAAATTAGTTTAAATTTCTTCAAGTTTTCCCTCCAACTTACCAGTAGACAAACCAGTGATATGATTGCCCAACCTGGGCGGCGGGTTGTGCATAAACCCCAAACCAAAATAAACCACTCACCATCAAACACGAAGAGCCAAACCCGCAACAACCAACTTGTTGATGCCAAAGGTATCGTTGACACGACGAACTTGAACATCACGCAGATAATGGCGTGTGAACACACACTCACTGCGCCAGAAAGCCGCCCTCATAAGGTGAGCCAAGGAGACATTCTTGGCAAACGCTACAGAGGTGGCCACTTTGCGGAGTTCATGAGTCCGAGAGGCACCAGCAGGAGGTTCAAGCAACGCATTCTTGTACGCATCCGTGATCAAAATGCGTATCCAGCAAGAAATTGACGTTTTTGACACCTCAGCGTGACGACGCATAAGGGGCAGAAACAGCCTCCGCTTCCGAAGACGACGGGACTGAGTTCGAGTCAGGTAACATTTGAGTGCACGCACCGGACAGTTCACACAGTCAGCACCGCTAGGATCGAGAATAGAAGAGAGCCCCTTAATCTCGATGCTCTGACAGTCGGAAAGAGAGTCCTGATTCTTGCACCGAAACTCCGGCAGAAAAGACAGAATGCACGATTTGTCCCCCCCGGTGAACTCTATATCCGAAGGTAAACCACTCAGAGCGTGGATTTCCCTGATCCGACGCGCACAAGCTAGCATAACCAGAAAAACAGTCTTCTGAGTAAGCCGTTTGAATGAACAAGCACCAATGGGTTCGAACACCGAACCAGAGAGAAAATGCAGAATCAAAAACACATCCCACAGAGGAGGAGAAATCTGACGACGTGGAAACTCATTCCGAATACCATCCAACACCTGCCTGACAGTAGGGTCGTTTGACAGGAAGGAAACGTCAACCCCACGAGCAGCCTTGATGGTATTCGTCACCGCCGAACGATAATTGCAGAGGGAGGCGTAAGACAGAGAACGAGTACGGAACAAGTGAGAAACAAAATCAGCAAAAAGACACGCAGAAGGACGTAGTGGGTCAGCTGGGTGAGGACGAGCCTGACAAAACCGTACCCAAACTGCCCACTTCGCGTTATAATTCCGAGTAGTGCTCTCCCTGCGATGCCGGAGAGCAAGCGAAACAGACTCGCGGGAAACGCCTCGCTGCGCTAACCCCCGAGGGATCGTCGCCACTCGATCAGTCGCCTCCACACTGAGTAAGGACCGAGTACACACGACCGAGGCCGCACCGACAACCGTACCCCTGGCGCGAGAAGCCACAGAAAGAAAACGAGAATTCCCTGAGCCACCCGCGAGCTCGACGTGAGAAACAGACTCGTCTAAAAAAGGAACTGTAATCTGAGGAGATAAAGCAGGCATAAGGCACAGACCCCCGGGACAGTCGCATGCGCCCGCCGGAGAGCTCAGCCCTACCCCTAGAGGAGAGGATGGGGCAACCCCTTCTCCCAAGAGAACCCCAGCCCCCTGGATGGGTCGTGCCCCCCCCGAGCTACCCACCACATAGCCCTGTCTGTGCGGGTGACACTGAGACAAGGGCCATGAAGGAGGCAGCGGGAGGGCACTACTGAAAGTAACCCGGCCGACGAGAGGAGGGGTTAGAACCCCTACCCCGACCGCCTCCCCGAGAACCGAACCCACGCCCCCGGGGAGCTGAGTGACGGGGTGCCTGAGCACGGCCGCTCCCTGCTGGAAGGGGTGTCGGAAGCAAACCGGCACCCCCACCCCCACCAGACTGCCCCCCCGGAGCCTGAGACGCCGAAGCAGCCTGAGCCTGCCCTTCCGAAGAAGAAAAGGCCCCACGCCCCAGAGAACGCCTAGGGCGTTTTCGCGAACTCGGCCCTGGCGCCAGAGAAGCGGCAGGCGTGCGAGCTAGCGACGCGAAAGAAATGGCCCGATCCTTGGCATCGGTCACCATGCGCCGCACACACTCCTCGAGCCGGTCCGAGGGAAACATGGAGTGCGACACCAGGGACAGAGAGCGCAGCTGCCGAAGCTCCACGTCCCGAAAGGCTGTCGCCGATAGCATGCGATCCCTCGCCATACCCGCCAGTTGACCACGCATATGAAGCGCCAGAGACGCCAGAAGGGAATAGGTGTGATCTAGAGCGAAGATCACACTCCCGACCGCCTCCTGATCGACCTCATGAGGAGGAAGCAACTGAAACGGGCCCGCGCCTCCCTCGTGGCGGACGGCAATGGAAGGGGTCAAAGTGGCCAGGAGAGTGCCAAGCATGGCGCAGCCCTTGACACACTCAGACGACGCCCTCTCCAAATGCGCAAAAGACCGAGAATCAAAGTTCACAGCCGGAACCTTGGTCCCCACCCCTCGCGCGTCACTCGCCGCCCCCAGGAGGGAGAGGTCACGCGGCCCAGGGCGGGACACAGCCTGAAAGGGAAGGCGCTCGTCCGGAAGCGAGAAAAGCCAAGGGACGTCTGCAGGCCGAAAAACGTCCGGGGCAGAGACAGTCCCAGACCACGGAAAGGAATTCGCGAGCTCCGACACGTCACCAGGAACCTTACCCATACAGAACTTAGGATTCCCCGAGCGTAAGCCGCAATCCATCACCGACGCCCGGGCCAACATGTCTGCCGAAAACAACAACTCCGGCACTTGCACCGGAGGACCAGTCTCCATGAATCCCTCCAAGCGGGAAAGGGAAGAAGCAAAAGAGGAAGGGACTGTCCGCTGACCCACGTCCGAGGTAAAGGCTGCCATGGAAGCCAACACCGACTGACGATGCGTCCGCAGCAGATCCAACGCCGATTTCCCCAGTCCCCCCGAGACCGGAGAACCGTCTCGCACCTCTTGCTCATCAAGCGGTCCCTCAACGAAACCGTCCACAGACAGAGAGCGATAGGAACCTTGGTCTGCCGACCCAACGTCCCACCTCTCTTCCGCAGCCGCAGTGGCGCCACAGTCCGAGGACCGAGCGTGCCAACTCGCTGGGCTCTGATCTGGTCGTCCCAGACTCGTCTCCCTGCCAGGAGAAACACAGTCGATGACCCCGGAGTCAGAGAAGAAAACGGACGCCTGCCTGCGCCTCCCCGCCCCCGTCAACCTTTCGGAAGCACGGGGTTGGGGTACAGGGGCATGCACAGGAAGAAGGGCGGCGTGCTGACCGGACAAAACAGCGTCTGCTGAATGTCCGGAAGCAACGCTCTGCCGCGGCCCCACCTCAGAGCTCGATCTCGCGGGAGCGCGGTGAGAATGCCTCGCTGCCCTGCTCGACCTGCTGGGAGCGCAGGGGCGGGGCACAGAAGACCGCACGGGAAGAAGAGAGGCGTGAACACCGGACCAGACAGTGTCAGCTGAATGGCCGGGATCAACCCTCCGTCGTGGACCCACCGAAGAGCTCGACCTCGCGTGAGCGTGGTGGGAAAACTGCACTGCCCCGTTCGACCTCTCGGAAGCACAGGGGCAGGGCACAGAGGACCGCACAGGGCGGGGGGCGGCATGCTCACCGGACCAAACAGTGTCAGCTGAATGGCCGGGATCAACGCTCCGCCGTGGCCCCACCGTAGAGCTCGACCTCGCGGGAGCATGGTGGGGGTGCCACGCCGCCCCATTCATCCTTTCGGAATCACAGGGGCGGGGCACAGGGGACCGCCCGAGGTGGGGGGCGGCATGCTCACCGGACCAAACAGTGCCAGCTGAATGGCCGGGATCAACGCTCCGCCGTGGCCCCACCGTAGAGCTCGACCTCGCGGGAGCATGGTGGGGGTGCCGCGCCGCCCCGTTCATCCTTTCGGAATCACAAGGGCGGGGCACAGGGGACCGCCCGAGGCGGGGGGCGGCATGCTCACCGGACCAAACAGTGTCAGCTGAATGGCCGGGATCAACGCTCCGCCATGGCCCCACCGTAGAGCTCGACCTCGCGGGAGCATGGTTGGGGTGCCGCGCCGCCCCGTTCATCCTTTCGGAATCACAAGGGCGGGGCACAGGGGACCGCCCGAGGCGGGGGGCGGCATGCTCACCGGACCAAACAGTGTCAGCTGAATGGCCGGGATCAACGCTCCGCCGTGGCCCCACCGTAGAGCTCGACCTCGCGGGAGCATGGTGGGGGTGCCGCGCCGCCCCGTTCATCCTTTCGGAATCACAGGGGCGGGGCACAGGGGACCATACGTACCCGTCCAAGCTCGACCTGAGGGGAGAGCGGGAACGCCTGCCGTCAGAGCGCCGTAGCACAGCACCTTCCGAGAGCGCGGGAGCGGGCCCCATCGAAGCGCACGAAACGTCCCCGTCCGGCCCGACCTCCTCGCACACTTGCCTAGGAGAAAGGTTTGTACAGGAACCACAAAACCGGGCAAGGCCGGCCTCAGGCTGACCAGGATGACCCGACCAGCCGGACACGAGGTGTGGAGGACTGAAACCAAAACAAAACTCGCGGTCTGACCGACGAGAAACAACCGACCCACCGGGAGAGGAGACATCAGAATACTCCTGTCTCATTGGCATGGGGGAGATCTCGCCAGAGGAAGGAGGCCGCGAGCCGAAAAAGCCCGAGAGGTCACCCCCCCCAGCAGAGAAAACAACCGCCTCCCCAGTCCCCGCGGAGCCCGTCGCCATAGCCCGCGTGGTGGCAACATTAACAGCCGCGGCCGAAACCAAATCTTTCGCCACTATCTCTGCCGTCACAGGCAAAGATGCAGCCGCACACGAAGCCGACCTACGCAAGGACGACGAGGCAGAAAGACGAGTAGGAGCACGCGTTCGTAATAAGCGCGTACTCCCCCCCGCCCCCGACCTCGCTGCCCCAGCAGTGTCGACTCCATTGTTTCGCTCACGACCCACGTGGGGAAAATCCGCCATGACAGGCGCACGGTGTTTTCGTAGAGAAAACACCGACGCCGAAAGAGCGAACACACACCACCACACAAAACTAACGCGACGGCAAGCAAAGCAGCGAACACGCGAGCAAGCCGACCTAGCCTGATAAACAAAGGCACGCCAATACAACAGAACAGCGGGGCGAGCACTCAAATTTACCAGGCGAACAAATTCAAACGTAAACACAACAAGCGCCAACAGACGCCAAACAGCGGCATGCCGCAGTACTTCCCTCAAGCACCAGCGAAGGAAAGGCCAACTCCTTAAATCACACAAGTGACCCGAGGTAATGCCTAGCACATGACTCCAGTGCCAGCGAAAAAAGTCAAAGAGATGGAATGTGCTCTGCCTGCGCTATTTGTACCTGGTGGGTGGTGACGCGGCGCACTGGGAGTTACCTCCCTTTGCTCGTGGCGTCCCTAGCGCCATGTCTCGACCAAGCAGATTGGCCGTTGCAGGCAGGCACGTGTGGGTATGAATTATGCTAATTCTTTTTTCGAGGTCAAAAGGTCATAATATCACTGGTTTGTCTACTGGTAAGTTGGAGGGAAAACAGTCAAAATCTGTCATGACAAGCATGCTCCTTTATTTTGTTATCCATAGTAAGTAAATTTGATCTCACATTTTGGCAGGAATCCATTTTAGTGCCTCCAAACATGTATCAATATTGAATATGAAATAAAAACATTGAGTAGCTGTTTTGTTCAAGCAAAAGACACATATCACTTGAACTCCAGTATGTCTGGACAAAGGTGCCCTCAGAAAGCATGAGTTTTTAACTTGCTGTAGTGCATGCAGCGCTTTCTTATTGTAAGACTCTGTAAGAGTAATGCCCTCAGAAAGCATGGGTTTTTAACTTGCTGTAGTGCATGCAGCGCTTTCTTATTGTAAGACTCTGTAAGAGTAATGCCCTCAGAAAGCATGGGTTTTTCACTTGCTGTAGTGCATGCAGCGCTTTCTTATTGTAAGACTCTGTAAGAGTAATGCCCTCAGAAAGCATGGGTTTTTAACTTGCTGTAGTGCATGCAGCGCTTTCTTATTGTAAGACTCTGTAAGAGTAATGACCGCAGTAAGCATGGGTTTTTCACTTGCTGTAGTGCATGCAGCGCTTTCTTATTGTAAGACTCTGTAAGAGTAATGCCCTCAGAAAGCATGGGTTTTTAACTTGCTGTAGTGCATGCAGCGCTTTCTTATTGTAAGACTCTGTAAGAGTAATGCCTGAAAGAACCTATTTCATACTTATTTGAAGAAATCACAAGTCAACATTTTTTGCATTGACAATAAGCCCATGATAGTGTCATAAGTATGACGAACATGATCTAACAATAGTACCCAAAACCATTTCTGTGGCTCAAGTCAATGTAAAGTTGTTTCTGGTGCATTTTGATTAATGTTTATTTAAGCATGTAGGCCAATGGAAAAAAAAGTAGTTGAGATCTCACGGACCCAGAAGTCACACTGCATAATATTTGTCTCAATAATCGCTTCACTTTTTCACAGCAGGCAATAACTCATTGAAGACGGCACTATTTTTAGCTTATATTGACTGGAGACACATATTTCTGGGCATTTTTACAGAAATTGCTGAAAAAATACTAATCAAGCAATGGAAAAACTGTTACCATCATTAGAAAGCTCTTTGTCTCCTTTATCCTTATAGATCAATGTCATTCTCTCATTATTTTTATTTTGAATATAGTACTGCAACAAAGATGGGTACTGTCTGGCGTGCCTGTTTTTAGTTCGGCTGCAGGGAGGCCGACTTGATCAGCCGACATGTACGGATCAGTTTCCAATTCCTCTTCTTCGGTCAGCAGTTCGTGCATTATATCTATGATCTGCTTCTCTAAAACTGCATCTTTTTCATCTTCGTCCTCTTTGGAAAAAAGGAGCACATAGTCCTTTTCATCTGATCCTTTTTTCATAGCGATTTCCACAAAATCCTCATTGTCCTGCTGCGACGCCATTGCGATTTAGCATTGAAATCGCCCCCTTGCCACATGTGTAAACAAAGTCTGGCAGTGCCTTATCCTCTTCAAATTCAGAGACACAGACAATCTACAGTGTTCCTCACTATCTTATAAGAGAACTAGACTACCTCGATTGGTTAAGAGCCCCTCACAACACGCACAAGAAATTCGTCAACTGTTGCTCACCTCACCTCATCATATGATGAGATGCGTCGTCATTGAGTTAAAAGTTGATGTTATGTCACTTTTTGAGTGTAGAAAAAAAACTTAACTTTAAATTTAAAAAATTCATTCCTTCACATCTAAATAACAAAGAGGCTTGAATTTGGCATTGTTGTAATCAGAACAAAAAGATCTGTGGTGTTACTGGTATTGTTCTCTGAAACATCAAATAAAGTTTGTGGTACCTATTTACTGTGTCCCTGCCATTGTCATCATCATTGTTGTCATTATGAAAAAACAGAAAAAAGAGTCAAGCAAGGTCTTACCTCAGGAATGGGTCTCTTCTCCAGGTCAAAAAATGCATGTGTAGCATTAACGTTCTTTGGAACGGGGGAGCTGTGAATGATATGTTACAAAAAATGTCAAATAACTGCATACCATCTCCCTCATCCACATTGAGTAAATGAAACAATTGTCATTACCATGTCACATCTCAAAACCAGGAATGTCAGACAATTAAAGACCTGAATTTTATGACAGAAACTTTTCCTATTTCAGACTTGCATGACTGTACACTTTGCTCCGTGCCAGTTTGCAACTGGACAAGCATTCTATACCTGTACCTATCTATGTGGAATGCAAATGTCTCTTCAATTCCTCAACACACTACTATGGGAGATAAGAACATTGAAAGACACACACAAAACTTTATTCTGAGTCAGTACCAACCTAAAGGGGAGGACAGTGGCACCCCCTGCCTGCAGCAGACGTAGGAAACTGCCCTCCTTGTTCTTGTCTGTGGCCAGCAGCACCCGCCACCCATCAAAGGCACCCTGGAAACTGGGGTTTTCCTGCAAGGAGGAAACAACCACTGCTCTAGTGTTGGACTGGAAACACTGGAAACAAACACTGCTCTAGTGTTGGACTGGAAACACAGGAAACAACCACTGCTCTAGTGTTGGACTGGAAACACAGGAAACAAACACTGCTCTAGTGTTGGACTGGAAACACAGGAAACAACCACTGCTCTAGTGTTGGACTGGAAACACAGGAAACAAACACTGCTCTAGTCTTGGACTGGAAACACAGGAAACAACCACTGCTCTAGTGTTGGACTGGAAACACAGGAAACAACCACTGCTCTAGTCTTGGACTGGAAACACAGGAAACAACCACTGCTCTAGTGTTGGACTGGAAACACAGGAAACAACCACTGCTCTAGTGTTGGACTGGAAACACAGGAAACAACCACTGCTCTAGTGTTGGACTGGAAACACAGGAAACAACCACTGCTCTAGTGTTGGACTGGAAACACAGGAAACAACCACTGCTCTAGTGTTGGACTGGAAACACAGGAAACAAACACTGCTCTAGTGTTGGACTGGAAACACAGGAAACAAACACTGCTCTAGTGTTGGACTGGAAACACAGGAAACAACCACTGCTCTAGTGTTGGACTGGAAACACAGGAAACAACCACTGCTCTAGTGTTGGACTGGAAACACAGGAAACAAACACTGCTCTAGTGTTGGACTGGAAACACAGGAAACAACCACTGCTCTAGTGTTGGACTGAAAACACAGGAAACAACCATTGCTCTAGTGTTGGACTGGAAACACAGGAAACAACCACTGCTCTAGTGTTGGACTGGAAACACAGGAAACAACCACTGCTCTAGTGTTGGACTGGAAACACAGAAAACAACCACTGCTCTAGTGTTGGACTGGAAACACAGGAAACAACCACTGCTCTAGTGTTGGACTGGAAACACAGGAAACAACCACTGCTCTAGTGTTGGACTGGAAACACAGGAAACAACCACTGCTCTAGTGTTGGACTGGAAACACATGGTGATAAAAGGAGTACATCAAAAACCACAAAGGTACCAGGACATTCAAAAGCAGTGCAGAAGCACACTATTCAAACTGTTGAGATAACCACCCTGGTCTATAGCCATGATGGAAGATAGCATTCAAGTCATCCAAAGCAGGGACGGAACCACAGCAATCAATCTCCTCACACAATTGCCCACTGTTGCAGAAACCGATAATCTCAGCAACTTGACTGTGGATTAGTTAACCTCATACTCTGGTGGGAAGTGTCAATTACATTAAGGAATAGATTAAATCATCATTGTAGAAAGCAAGTTCATCTCAGCTCTGGATGCAATGAAATTAATCACAGGTATTAAC
>JAWQFJ010002885.1:24371-34371 GCA_034096865.1 Theodoxus fluviatilis | reverse complement strand
TTTATGATTCTGATGCGGAAATAGTCCCAGTCAACGAGAATGAAGCGATGGCTGACAGCGAAGACGAATCGATTTCGTGGCTGAAAGCGAAGACGAATTGACTTCGTCGCCGTCGCGTCAGAAAGAGAGGAAGAGATAGAAACGGTTTTTACAGCAGACACAGACATCGATTCGGATGCAGAGGATGCCGAAAACCTTCCGAAAACCTTCTCTACTCCTCCAATGAACTGTACCACACAAAAGAGGACTATGCTGAGTAGGGCGCCTTCTTTCTCTCAGGTCATTTGAGACTTTTCTTCTATTCAAACAGAGACAGATTGCAGTGAGTAAGTGTATATTTTCTGATTTCCCCTCTCTGACTTGCTAAAAAAAATCATTTTCAAGCATTTTTTTATCCTGTAGTCAATCATTCATCAATATAGTTTGATGTGGAAATACTGATTTCAGAACTGTTGTGCAAAATTTATCTCTTGACTAATATTACAATACATTAGGTGTAAAAAAAAAGAAAATCAAAATTGCATGTACCTGGTGTTAAAAAACAAATTTCCCCAATTTTCTTACTGCATATTGTAACTATCCAGCACTTCAGCTAGAAAGTGCAAATGATTATCTTTCTTGTGGTACCAACCATTAAACCGTTATTCTAAATTTGGACTTTGTGTGATTTTTTGAAAACTTGCAAAAACACTGCGTACACAGGTAAAGTTCCTAATGCTATCCCTGCGTAAGCAATGAGTTAATCCAATAAACCCTGCAGGTACAGCCTGAGGCCTGTGGGCCTCCCTATTAGCCAGCTGGTCTATCAATCCGTAGAGGGCCATATGCAAAGCCTGCTGGTAACAAACACAACCATCAGTATGCCGTCAGTTCCTCTGTACAGGAGCCCATGACAGGACCCCCGATTCACTCAGGCCCCATCACCAGCAGGCAAGAACACTTCACAATGAAAGACAGAAGGTGTCACAGGGAAGCAAAAGAATTCTGTTTCAGAGCAGCATGGAATGTTTCAGATGAAGTATTTCATCGGTCTGTGGAGCCATCATCCTCATCATTAGCAAGGACACACAAGTCTCTAACTACAACGCCACCCTACAGCTTTGAAGCTGCATACTGCATTACCAACATCAAAGCCAGTTTGTCCCCCATCTTTATCATTATGGTGAGTTATTATACATCTCATTATCAACAGTACAGCCAAAGCAGCACTAGGAATGTAGCTGTTGCGGAAGAATGTGAAATGCCTGCGGATGCAAATGTAATGGGAAATGCCGCAGAAGGCTCGGGAACTTTCCCTGTCCTTGAACAGATCAGATTGGACCGAGACGGACGATTTTTAGTGACGATGACGTAATAATGAAAAGTGACGTATGACAGCGACGAAAATGACAGTTAGGAAAAATATGGCCCGGTAGAAGGACGTGGCGTTTCGGCGTGTTATCGTCGGGAGTGATTGCTGGGAGAAGTAGTGGCATCATGGGTGTAGGGATAAGTCGAACCGTGATGACTCTGGCCTATGAAGAGAGGTAAGAGTCTATCCTGGTTTGTTCATGGAGCAGAAATGGATGAAGTCGTTATTGTGAGCAAGTGAGAGCTTGTGGAGCTGTTGGCGCCTTTGAAAGCGCACTCGCCATCGCTGTACGCATGATGGAATAAAGATCTTCATGTAGAAAACTCCCGCAAGAAGTCCTGCTTCTACTTTCCTGGCGCGAGCTGGGACGGACCGAAAGTTAGAGACCACCTTACCGTAACATTGGTTCCCGAGACGGCGAATTCGAAAAAAAGTAGACAAGCATGGACGCTGAGGGCGGGAAAAGAATCGCGAGGTCGGACGCCGCACGCGAGGAGGCGAAACAACAACCGGCGGAGGACATGTTGGTGATGATAAAGCGTCTGCTCGAAGAACAGAAGGCAGAGCAGCAGAAGAAGGAAAAAGAGAAGGAGCGGCAGCGACAGGAGGAGAAGGCAGAGCAGCAGAAGAAGGAAGAAGAGAAGGAGCGGCAGAAAGAGGAGGAGAAAGAGCTGCGACGACAGAAGAAAGAGGAGGAGAAAGTGCAGCAGCAGAAGAAGGAAAAAGAGAAGGAGCGGCAGCGACAGGAGGAGAAGGCAGAGCAGCAGAAGAAGGAAGAAGAGAAGGAGCGGCAGAAAGAGGAGGAGAAAGAGCTGCGACGACAGAAGAAAGAGGAGGAGAAAGTGCAGCAGCAGAGGAAGAAAGAAGAGAAGGAGCGGCAGAAAGAGGAGAAAGAGCTGCGACGACAGAAGAAAGAGGAGGAGAAAGTGCAGCAGCAGAAGAAGGAGGAAGGATATCGCGAGAGGAAGGAAGAAGAAGAGAAAGAATATCGCGAGAGGAAGGAAACAGAAAAGAAACAGAAAGAACTGCAGCGACGGGAGGAGACAGAACAAAGGCGACAGGAAATTGAGGCGTTCAAGGAGCGGTTCCTTGCCCTCGCAAGCGGCACCGCCGAACTCCGCCAGGAGATTGGGACGGTGCAGACTGAGATGCGCGGGGAGATCGGCCGCCTCGACTCGTCCCTGGAAGAAGCAGCGACAAGCGTCGAGGGATCGAAGGGAGACCGCGACTCCCGTGTCGATAAAGAGACTGCAAGCCTCCAGGACGCAGTGGCAAGAGAGGCGCCGAGACAGGCAACGGACTTGGCGTGGACAGGGCAGCTGGCGGAAACCCCCCGAGAAGTGCCCCAGTGTGTGGAGCCGCTCCAAGGTATGCTGCAGGCGGTGCAAGTGTCCGCAAGGGCACACCTGCAGCGGAGCGTGGGCAAAAAGAGGTCTGGTTACGACCGCAAGGCCGAGCACCAGACCTCTCCTGAGGGCACTACGCCGGGTTTCTTCAACCCAAGGGCTGAGAGGAGAGACTCCACCAAGCTGACCCAGTCGCAGAAAGGACGGCAGAGGAACCATGCCCGACTCCGGATGGTGGATCATGCCCGGCGCGGAAGGTACAAGGGAGAACCTCCACCCGACTGGTGGCGGTCTCCACGCCGAGAGCCTGTGCCCCCTGACATCGATGAGGAATGGGTGGACGAGAAGGGAGAAACCTGCCGCCGTCTCCCTGTTCTGCCGGAAGCCATGCAGGAGGAGGCGCTGAGACAGCTGCACGACGACCCTGCAGCTGGCCATCTTGGAAGGCAGAAGACCTACCGACGCGTCAGTGAGCGGTTCTTCTGGGTTGGTCGGCGTGCAAGTCCGTCCGCGACCTGTCGACGTTGTGCCATCTGCGCCTCCCGGGCGAGATACTTCACCAAGTCGGCTCAGTCACAGGCAGGACGACGACGGGGCCGTGCCCGACCACGGGTGGAGGACCGTGCCTGACGTGGGAGGTACAAGGGAGGACCTTCGCCCTACTGGTAGGCGGACATCGATGAGGAGTGACTGGCGAGAGAGGGAGCCTTGGGTCGCCCTCGGAAGGTGAGAGCGACGAGGGAGCGACCCAGGTGCATGTGCGGACGTGTTGTGGTGTGGCGGGACTATGGCTCTGTGGTCAGGGGGGAGAAAGGGTTACCGTAGGGAAACCTAGATCCTTCTGTCAGTCCTGCCACCAGTTCGTCCCTCTCTCTCCACCACGTGGACCACCAAGGATGAGCACGACCAGATGAGTAATGGACTTCTTGTTCTTTTCTTTCAGGCATGTAACTTTTTCACATTCATTCCTGTTGTGGTATTGTAGTTGGAGGTGTGGGGAGACCGACGAGGACGTCTTGGTCTCGAAAGAAGGGAGCTGTGTTGCGGAAGAATGTGAAATGCCTGCGGATGCAAATGTAATGGGAAATGCCGCAGAAGGCTCGGGAACTTTCCCTGTCCTTGAACAGATCAGATTGGACCGAGACGGACGATTTTTAGTGACGATGACGTAATAATGAAAAGTGACGTATGACAGCGACGAAAATGACAGTTAGGAAAAATATGGCCCGGTAGAAGGACGTGGCGTTTCGGCGTGTTATCGTCGGGAGTGATTGCTGGGAGAAGTAGTGGCATCATGGGTGTAGGGATAAGTCGAACCGTGATGACTCTGGCCTATGAAGAGAGGTAAGAGTCTATCCTGGTTTGTTCATGGAGCAGAAATGGATGAAGTCGTTATTGTGAGCAAGTGAGAGCTTGTGAAGCTGTTGGCGCCTTTGAAAGCGCACTCGCCATCGCTGTACGCATGATGGAATAAAGATCTTCATGTAGAAAACCCCCGCAAGAAGTCCTGCTTCTACTTTCCTGGCGCGAGCTGGGACGGACCGAAAGTTAGAGACCACCTTACCGTAACATAGCCATAGTTACACATTCATGTCAAGCTACTGCCTGTTCTACAGTTTCACCTGTGGAGACAGACCAGTGCAGCCTTTCAGAAAGCCAGAGTGTACATTTTACAGACAGCCTTGTCACAAATGCCTTATTTCTCCAATTTCTGCACTATCAACATGAGAACCCACTACATTGCCCTGGTGATTCAACACAGAAATCACAGGATGGTGATTAAACACGTACTAACTTACTAACCACAATCTTATTGATAAATTTCCCGGTAAAGTCAGGTAGTGCATGCTGTGGCACAAAGACATACCACAGAGATACAGCTCACCTGTACAAAGCGCCCTACTTTCTGGCACTCCTCAAAGTAGGACTTGTGGAGCACCCAGCGACCTGAGGCTACAGCTGCCAAAAACTTTTCATTCCTCCCTGGAACTCCTGTAGAGAAAGAAGAAATTCAAATTCAGGGCAATGCTGCGGACACAACTGATTTCCTCCCCTACTTCCCTAGGCACAGTGATGCACAAACGCCAATGCATGTGCCTACCACACTAGGGTGCCCGGAGAGATCTTGAGTGCGACAACAGGAACCTCCCATTGGCAATCAGAACCAAAAATGCTTGCACTATATTACATTATACTCTACTATGAGATTTATACCATTTATCTGTCACAGGATATTTCACAGCATTGTAATCTGAAATAGTTAACTCCAATATACCAGGCCAGGGGTATATATACAGAAAATGAAATAGCAAATTACATAAGATACAATAGGAAACTAAATGTATTTGTGGAATTTCTTCAATATACAGATCGTGGAAGGCAAGCCATGTGCTCATTGTTCATGAAAGGTTTGACACTGCAATCACAGCTGACTCATCAAAGTTCTGTCAAGATACTGCTAAAATTATCACACAGAACGTAAATACTATGTTGTGATGTGGTTGGTACAGTCCTGCTTCAGCACACAAGCAAAAAGGACAGGACAACTTTGTGGATGGAGAGTGACTTACCCACAACCAGGTGGGTACAGCTGGGGTCAAAGTACTGCTTGTCCAGCAGCTGTCCACCCAGCTTGACCACCAGGGCTGCATAGTCGTTTCGCTCCTGTAACAGCCAGGACAGGTCCACTTACACAGAATGCAGCCCTCAAGGGAAATTTTTAATTCCCTCTATTCTGCAGTAAAACATGAGAACACAAGAGCTATGCTGAAGATCTATGCAAAATCTGAATGAGAACGCTGCATTCCTTGCTGCCATACTGCGTGCTCCATGTTGCTAATAGTGGTGAATTGACTCCACAAGTATGGCAGTGATACAGGATTCTACAGTGGAATAAGTACATGCACACTTAGAAGTACACACTTCGAAGTAGTTGGAAGTAAATCATAGCAATTTTTCATGAAACTGCATCCAACAAAGAAAATCCAACACAAAGATTCCGCCTAGAGCACTATCAAGCAAACACTGTGCTGACAACTCACACTTGGCTGCATGCTGGAGACAATGAAGACAGGAGCAGGCTTCTGCGAGTGGGCGGGTTTGCTCCTGCTGCCTCCCTCCTCCGCTGCCTCGCCAGACTGAGCACTCTTGGGGTAGGGATACCCTGTAGAGATACATCTTCACTCAGGCCTTTTGTAACCGACATTGACATTCAGTGATGAGAGAATGGGTAATTTCGTACTGTGTTCCATTGTCTCTCAATGAATCAGAACACACACCACATCTCAAACTTGTCTTCAATCAGCCTATTTGCTGCCTATTATTTCTGTTTGTCTGTGTCAATGTCTGTTTATGTGTCTGTGTCTGTCTCTCTCTGACCATACATACATGCATTAATCTCTTTCTCTCCTCCCTCCACCCATCTCCTCTGATCAAGATGTTTTTTAGATTCCATAGAAGTTTAAAGCACACTTACTGAGTGATGGTGGATCAGGTGTTGAGCCGTACTTGTTCTTCCTCTGAAGCAATAACATGACAATGATGAAACCTTTCAGCATGGCAGCACAAGGCAAGTTACGATGATTCTGATTGGCCCATCACAATAGCCTCTGGACTTTGAAAACTCCATCACCGAGTCCTGACTACCCTTTAATTTCTATCATCACATCTGTGAAAGAAATGCCTTATTTGGCATTGTGCTGTGTGCTAGTTTGCATGTGGGGGATGTCCGCTAGCTTGCATGTGGGGGATGTCCGCTAGCTTGCATGGATGTCTGCTAGCTTTCAAGTGGGGGATGTCCGCTAGCTTGCATGTGAGGGTGCTAGCTTGCATGGATGTCCGCTAGCTTTCAAGTGGGGGATGTCCGCTAGCTTGCATGTGGGGGATGTCCGCTAGCTGGCATGTGAGGGTGCTAGCTTGCATGGATGTCCGCTAGCTTTCAAGTGGGGGATGTCCGCTAGCTTGCATGTGGGGGATGTCCGCTAGCTTGCATGTGAGGGTGCTAGCTTGCATGTGGGGGATGTCCACTGGCTTGCATGTGGGGGATGTCCGCTAGCTTGCATGTGGGGGATGTCCTCTAGCTTGCATGTGGGGGATGTCCTCTAGCTTGCATGTGGGGGATGTCCACTATCTAGCATGTGGGGGATGTCCTCTAGCTTGCATGTGGGGGATGTCCGCTAGCTTGCATGTTGGGGATGTCCACTAGCTTGCATGTGAGGGTGCTAGCTTGAGTGTGGGGGATGTCTGCTAGATTGCATGTGGGGGATGTCCGCTAGCTTTCAAGTGGGGGATGTCCGCTAGCTTGCATGTGAGGGTGCTAGCTTGCATGTGGGGGATGTCCGCTAGCTTTAAAGTGGGGGATGTCCGCTAGCTTGCATGTGGGGGATGTCTGCTAGCTTGCATGTGGGGGATGTCCTCTAGCTTGCATGTGAGGGTGCTAGCTTGCATGTGGGGGATGCCTGCTAGCTTGCATGTGGGGGATGTCCACTAGCTTGCATGTGGGGGATGTCCGCTAGCTTGCATGTGGGGATGTCTGCTAGCTTGCATGTGGGGGATGTCCTCTAGCTTGCATGTGGGGGATGTCCGCTAGCTTGCATGTGAGGGAAGTCCTCTAGCTTGCATGTGGGGGATGTCCTCTAGCTGGCATGTGGGGGATGTCCGCTAGCTTGCATGTGGGGGATGTCCGCTAGCTTTCAAGTGGGGGATGTCCGCTAGCTTTCAAGTGGGGGATGTCCGCTAGCTTTCAAGTGGGGGATGTCCGCTAGCTTTCAAGTTGGGGATGTCCGCTAGCTTTCAAGTGGGGGATGTCCGCTAGCTTTCAAGTGGGGGATGTCCGCTAGCTTGCATGCGGGGGATGTCCGCTAGATTGCATGTGAGGGATGTCCACTAGCTTTCAAGTGGGGGATGTCCGCTAGCTTTCAAGTGGGGGATGTCCGCTAGATTGCATGTGGGGAATGTCTGCATCAAGTTCAAAGGGACAAGAGTGCCAGTTACCGAGGAGGGAAGGAGGTCCTCCCTGTCTGGAAGGTCAAGGTTGGCAAGGAACTGGTCCGTGTTCTCTGTGTCCTGGCTGGAGGCACAGGCCTCCTGAAGCTTGTCTGCCAGCCTCTCCTGCTCCATTCTGTGCAAAGACAGTGTACACACGTGTGTCAGTGTGCGTTCCATAGCAAGGTATAGCAAAATGTTCAAATGAAAAAGATTGATGAAGATGAAAAAACTAATGAAGATAAAAAAATGACTAATAAAGATTTAGAATTATTGATGAAGATATTCTAAAACAAGACTGATGAAGATTTTTTTTTTTTACTCATGAAAATTAAAATGACTGAAGAAGATTAACTGTCAAAAGCTTGTCTTCCTCAGATGTTCCAGTGTCCTATCTCTACAAGAGGTTAAAAGCCTTAACTGGTTCAGAATGGGCATTAGCAACATTTCAAGCAAAAAATATTGTACAGAATAAATTTTGAACAAGAAGGGCAAAGCCCATACGACTCGCATGCTTGACCTTGACCTTTATATGACCTTGACCTTCAGGTGACCTTCAAGGTCAAGGTCAAACAACTAAACCTACCAATGACATAATACACAAAGAAATGCTTTACACATTTTTCCTACCAAAATACATGTGACCTTGACCCAAGGTCAAGGTCATCCAAGGTCATGCAACACAAAGCTGTTAATTCAAGACATAGGAAGCACAATGGTGCTTATTGGCACTTTCTACCATGAGATATAGTCACTTTTAGTGGTTCACTACCCCATTTTGGTCACATTTCATAAGGGTCAAAGTGACCTTGACCTTGATGATATGTGAACAAATGTGTCTCATGATGAAAGTATAACATGTGCCCCACATAATAATTAAGTTTGAAACAGTTATCTTCCATAGTTCAGGGTCAAGGTCACTTCAAAATATGTATACAATCCAACTTTGAAGAGCTCCTGTGACCTTGACCTCGAAGCAAGGTCAACCAAACTGGTATCAAAAGATAGGGCTTGCTTTGACCTATATACCACTTGTAGCTAAGGTCGCCATTCTCAATAACGTGGGAGAAAATTGGGAAAATGTGAAAAATTATTGTTTTTGAGACCACATTTATGGCTCCTGTGACCTTGACCTTGACGCAAGGTCAAGTCACTATGTATGTTTTTTGAGGCCTTGTCATCATACACCATCATGCCACATTTGGTGTTGATAGACTTAATAGTCTCCGAGAAAAATCCAACGTTTAAGTTTTTTACGCCCGGACGGACGGACGCCCGGACGGACGACACGGCTCAGTACATAGACTCACTTTTGCTTCGCATGTGAGTCAAAAATTAATTAAGTGTCCTTGCTGAAGGCATAAAGTTAATGCAGATTGATATTTTCTCTGAACTTGACTTTTCATTAACATCTAGGGTTGACAAATCATTTCAAAAACAAAACAAAAAAGCATAGCACTTAGCAGCAGTTGATGCTGAATTTCAAGACATCTGCCCGATCTGGACAACAGCATTCCCATGGCAACGTTGGGAGAAAGAGCAGACCTGACTAATTCTGGGAAGAGTGACCAGAGGAAAAGAGACTTGGCTCGCTCTTACTCTATCCATCTCTTGTGGTTTTGTAGTCAATGTTCTCTCATAGCCTACAAAGGCTGACAAGCCATAAATCTCTCTCACTCACTCACTCAGACACATGAACACACACACACACACGCACACGCACACACACACACACGCGCGCGCACACACACACACACACACACACACGCGCGCGCGCGCGCACACACACACACACACACGCGCGCGCACACACACACGCACGCACGCACGCACGCACGCACACACACACACACACACTCACTACAAAAGTTAGAGCAGCACCTACCTGCGGACAGGATCATCCCAAGAGACCTGGACGAACTGTGATCCCTCTGGCAGAGAGCTCTGGTCTGGTTTCTCTGCAAAGACAACACTCCCTCAATAAAATCACCAGCACATATCTCAACTTCCTTCAAACCTGCTTTTTGAGTCAGTCCAACTCAAATTGTGCTTTTGTTCAAAGAGTCCAAGAAAAAGAAATGATCAGTAAAACACACAAAAGACCATGTAAATGACACTCCAGTAAGCAAATCCTTCAATGGCACAAATCATTTGCTAGTCTCATGGATCCAAATAAATGGCAATAAGGTTATATCTATTAGATATTTAAAATCATATTCATTGACTTGAGATGTTCCACTCCCTGGACACTTTGGAACATTACCTCTGAGAAAGAGGTGAAGGAAGGGGGGGGGGGGGGGGGGGGTGGGGGGAGGGGGGG
>JAWQFJ010002885.1:10000-17500 GCA_034096865.1 Theodoxus fluviatilis | reverse complement strand
CGATAGGAGAGGCAACGAGGCTTGAACACCTTGGCCAAGCAAGCAACTCCAGTATCTACATAGCCTTGAACGCAGTACCTGCCTGCCGCAAAGCGTCTGCAGCGAGAGTGTCAGCCACTGGCCCGTTCGTTGAACCCGAGTCAGTATTGACTGGCACAGTTCGCAATGAATGCGTAATAGACTTGACCCCTCGTATTACAGTCTTGCGCCAAAAATAGTTCGTTCTGATACTATTTTTCTATCCACCTTTTACAGAAATCATTCAGATGTCAAAACTTGTTTCCATTTCAACACAAACAGTTTATTTTATCGAATAAACGCTTGTTTAGTGCCTCAACCAGAGTAACTTAAAAGTTTTGTGCGAAATAGTCTTAGAACTACTTTAACGGCGTATGTCAGGGAGTAGATCGGCTATCCCACAAGCTCGTGTGACCTCCATTTGCATATTTCGGACGAAAACCTTCCATCACATGATGTCAACTGGGCTGGAGACACTTTCGCCGGTAGGCGGAGTCTCTAGTAAACTAGAATGCCACTGGCCTGGAGGCCCGGTCAATGCAGAGAGAGCGGCGTACATGTGATATATCTTTAGACCCTACTACAACTACAATGCGAGCGTGTCAGCCACTGGTCAATGCAGAGAGAGCGGCGTACATGTGATATATCTTTAGACCCTACTACAACTACAATGCGAGCGTGTCCGCCACTGGTCAATGCAGAGAGAGTGGCGTACATGTGATATATCTTTAGACCCTACTACAACTACAATGCGAGCGTGTCAGCCACTGGTCAATGCAGAGAGAGCGGCGTACATGTGATATATCTTTAGACCCTACTACAACTACAATGCGAGCGTGTCAGCCACTGGTCAATGCAGAGAGAGCGGCGTACATGTGATATATCTTTAGACCCTACTACAACTACAATGCGAGCATGTCAGCCACTGGTCAATGCAGAGAGAGTGGCGTACATGTGATATATCTTTAGACCCTACTACAACTACAATGCGAGCGTGTCCGCCACTGGTCAATGCAGAGAGAGTGGCGTACATGTGATATATCTTTAGACCCTACTACAACTACAATGCGAGCGTGTCAGCCACTGGTCAATGCAGAGAGAGTGGCGTACATGGCAGAGATCTTTAGACCATACTACAACGTTAGAGGTGTCATGGTAACTGCATTATGTACATCAATGTCAGCGCAAAGGCTTCCCCAAAACAAAGTTTGTTGGTGACCGCATAACGTATGATGTCAGTGTTAGGCTTGCACTATTGGATTTCAATGACTGGACTGAAGAGGTTTTACGGCATGTCAGCCATTGAAGGCTATGCAAGGCCACTGACCACACAAGTCACTCGAGTTGGTTGAGTGAGAGCAAGCGGTTATTCGCCTTCTACAAATCTCGTAGTGGGACGCATTGGGTTTGTTCTTACCCCTAACCCACAGGAGGCTACACCCATAGTTAGAGGCATGCATTGTGAACGCACACGCTGCACACGCTGTCAGTCTGCAGGTTGCAGTGCACATGATTAACTTTCATTGCGGCACTGAAACAGCCAAGAGTCAGAATGCTCCTCGAGTGCAGGCTTTGGTGCACGAAGCAGTGAAATTATATTTGCCCTCTGTCTGGTGCTCAGCTAGCCTAGCAACGGGAAAGATGAAAATACAACACGGTTTTAGACTCACTAACAGGTGAAAATCCACAAGTCATTTATGATTTCAGCTTAAATTCACGTTTGGAACACCAAGCACGGGTTTGATGAAAATATTGTCCTGCGTGTAAAGTAAGTGCCACGACTGGTCGAGCAGACCCATGAGATGCTATTTGCAAAGCGCTTCCAGGACAAAACAAAATATAGGTGCAGATTCATTAAGAAACGAAATACATGATCAACTTTACAAGAAAGGACTTACAATTGCAGTCTCAGTAGGGAAGGGGTCAAAACTGCAGTCTCAGTACGTAAGGGTCACAGGTGCAGTCTCAGTGGGGAAGGAGTCACATGTGCAGTCTCAGTACGTAAGGGTCACAGGTGCAGTTTCAGTAGGTATGGAGTAACACGTGCAATCCCTTTACGGAAAATTTCCCAGTAGAGAAGGAGTCACACATGAAGTTTCAGTAGAGAAGGAGTCACACATGCAGTCTCAGTAGAGAAGGAGTCACAAGTGCAGTCTCAGTAGGAAAGGAGTCACACATGCAGTCTCAGTAGGGAAGGAGTCACGTGTGCAGTCTCAGTAGGGAAGGAGTCACACGTGCAGTCTCAGTAGAGAAGGAGTCACACATGCAGTTTCAGTAGAGAAGGAGTCACACGTGCAGTCTCAGTAGAGAAGGAGTCACACGTGCAGTTTCAGTAGAGAAGGAGTCACACATGCAGTTTCAGTAGAGAAGGAGTCACACGTGCAGTCTCAGTAGGGAAGGAGTCACACATGCAGTCTCAGTAGGGAAGGAGTCACATGTGCAGTCTCAGTAGGGAAGGTGTCGCAAGTGCAGTCTCAGTAGGGAAGGTGTCGCAAGTGCAGTCTCAGTAGGGAAGGAGTCACACGTGTAATCTCAGTAGGGAAGGAGTCACACGTGTAATCTCAGTAGGGAAGGTGTCACACGTGTAATCTCAGTAGGGAAGGAGTCACACGTGCAGTCTCAGTAGGGAAGGTGTCGCAAGTGCAGTCTCAGTAGGGAAGGAGTCACACGTGTAATCTCAGTAGGGAAGGAGTCACACGTGCAGTCTCAGTAGGGAAGGAGTCACACGTGCAGTCTCAGTAGAGAAGGAGTCACACGTGTAATCTCAGTAGGGAAGGTGTCACACGTGTAATCTCAGTAGGGAAGGTGTCACACGTGTAATCTCAGTAGGGAAGAAGTCACAGGTGCAGTCTCAGTAGGGAAGGAGTCACATGTGCAGTCTCAGTAGGGAAGGAGTCACACGTGCAGTCTCAGTAGGGAAGGAGTCACATGTGCAGTCTCAGTAGGGAAGGAGTCACACGTGCAGTCTCAGTAGGGAAGACGTCACACGTGAGTAAAAAGCAGAATGCAAGCATACTTCCGTTAGAACACTGATTACTTGAATAGTCCGACTTGAAAACAAAATACAAGTGTCGTCACATTATGAACAAAGATTACAAAAGCAGTCTCCTTAAAAATTTAAATACAGCCCCATTATGAACATTGATTAGTTAAGCAGTCTCGTTAGAAAACAAAATGCAAGCGTAATCCCACTAAGAACGTACATTATTTCAGCAGTCTCGTTAGAAAACAAACCATAGGTGTCGACCAATAATTATGAACATAGATTACTAGAGCAGTCTCATTAGAAAACACAATACAAGTGTATTTGAGTAGTCTCATAAAGATGAAACAAAATACATGTGTATTCCCATGATGAACATATATTTCATCAGCAGTTCCAATAGTAATAAATCACAACTGCAATCCAAGTAAAAAACATAAGGTACAGTCCCTTTAGAAAACGAATTACTTGCGCAGTCCAAGTAGGAAACAAAACACAACTCTGTTTTCATTAGAGCATATTTTCCACTAACAGTCCAAGTAGAAAACACAATTTACGTTTGATCCTATTAGAAAACGAAATGCACGTAGTCCCAGTAGAAAAGAACACAGCAAGAGCAGGCCCCGTATAGAGCCAGCTACACGGTACTCGCAGTAGACAACGAATTACGCATGCCACCTCAGTACACAACTTACTCTACGTGTAGTGACAACAGAGAGAAATAACGCCAAAAGTCCCAGCTATAAAAACTAAGTGAAAAATCTTCGTAGAGAACGTGTAGTCGATGTAGACATGAATTACATATACAGCCCCTGCAGAGACGAATAACATCTACATTCCCAGTGGGAACAAATTACGAGCACAGTAAAATTACGAGCGCTAATAACACGTGTAGTTATGGAATAGAATGAACCGCAGATGTAGTTCTAGTAGGAAACGATAAGCGAAAGCAGTCCAAGCAAAGAACGAATTTCTTGTTGAGAATCAGTACAGCGTTGGCCAAACATCCGGTCCACCGATGATGGCAGGTCTACTTCCGGGGCTGCATGGAGAAGGCGCTGTTGACGTAGGTCTGGTCCATCTTGTCGTAGTCTGACCCCACGACCTCTCTCCGTTGGCCTTGACCGAGCTTCGTTGTGTCGTAAGCACCGTCAGCCGTGTCGTCATCTCCGAGGTCACCATGGCCATCCGAGGGAGCCCTAGCCGTGTCATACACGCTGTTGATGACGCCACCAGTGGACTGGGTTCCCGTGTGGTCGTAACCGTAGTCGACGTCATCGTCTCCGACCACCTCCCCAAGATGGCCGTAGGTGACGTCACGACCAGCTTTCGTAGAGCCACGCGTCTGTCCCAAGACGTCGTAGTCCGTTGGGTCCTCTGCAGTCTGCGGGGTTCCCTGGGCAGCAGTCAGGCTGGCTGCAGCGGCCTTCATGTCGGGCCCGCAAGCCATTGCAAGCTCGTAGGGAGGAGGGTTGTCGTTCGGGGCCAGAGAGTGCGCCTGTTCATTGAGAACACAGAGAGAGATATGAAACATTGATTGCAATCTGTAAATATTGGGAAATATGTGACGTCTCCCCAAAATGAATCTCTCGGATAACTTTCCTGATTTTCTTAATTTTGTTTCGTCGTAAAGTACACTAATCACCCTTTAAAATGATACCAACAATATTTATATTTGCAGTGGTTGGTGAGCTATGACGATTTTGATACATACTTATATATACCTAAAACAGTTTTTAAAAACGGCTTCTCGACATTAATTTCATTTTGCATAGCAACCCCCTGCATGTAATCACACTACAACAATGAAATTTGACCTGAAGCTAATTCTGACATACATCCCCGCACAGCCAGTGAGAATAAGCTACGCGTTTAGACAAGGGCCTGTGGCGTGTATCCATACCAAACACTGGGCTGATCTGTTCTAACGCACTACAGAAGCAATGTGATGATGAGGTGAGGTATGACTCAATCAAAGGTTTTCCACATTGAAATCGCAGTGCCTGTGTGAAGACGTCAAAGATAATCATTTAGCCGTAGATTTGAGATATGAAACTCTCGGATTAAACGGAGGAATAATTTAGCTATCTGAATCAAGTAAAATCTCAAATTTTCTGGTGTGACCTCCTTGGCTGAATTTACTATCGGCCACTCTACTATCGGCACTGACAATGAGCGAGCTTTTTGGAAATTTTCTCCCTTGTTGCCGCTTGGCGGCGAGTCTGTTCCAAAGGGCTTGAGCAGACGACGTCCTGCGATTCTGTATCAAAAAGTAAGATGCCGAGCGGGTGTTGTTGCGTTCCTGAATGTTCATGGCGTGGTGGTCATTCGTTTTCACAAGATGAGGAGCGAAAGAGGGCTTGGACGCATGCTGTTAGACGCGGAACAGTGTCGATAGTCGAAGAAACAGGAGAACTGAAGAAAACAAAGTTTCAAACTACGAAGCACAGCATCGTTTGCCATCGGCACTTCTTGGACTCTGATTATCACAACAAGGAACTCACAGTAGATGGTATGTACATTAATCTGTACATAATTTGGAAGAGTGGTGGGGGTAAAACATGAAAAACATGCACACAACACACCTTTTTCTACTCACTGTAGACAGTGTAGTGTTTACATGTGTGCATGTAGTTTACACATTGAAAGGCTTGTTGGATTTTGTGTGTGTAAAGCACAGCTTTGGTTTTTTGTAATGGGCCTAAAAAATTCTTGCCCCTGTTCTTTAATATAAGGTGGGAAAAGAGCATTAGACAGTGCACACCCAACACAGAGCTGGCCAAATCTGCTCGCAATGAGCAAAATGCAAGTAGTTTTTAGTTTTAGCGAGTAAAAGCCTGGATGCTACTCGCCAAATTGCGAATACAAATTTAGGTGCGCTAGGTAGTTGGTTTACTGATAAATAGCCTACAAAACCCATTTTGCTCATAGATTTCAGTGAGTTACGAGCAACATTTCTCCCGTGGTCCTCAGACATTTGGCCAGCCCTGCTAACAGGTATAAACAGGAATATAAATTTAGATTTTTTTCAGGACTGAAGAGAAGGCGACGAAACCTGAAGAAAACTGCAGTCCCCTCAGTCTTCAAATGGAGCAAGGAGAAGACAGCAGCTCAGCTCAGTAGAGAGGAACGCCAGCGAAAGAGGGACGAGGACAGAAAGCGCAAGGCAGCAGATGAGTGGGAGCAGCGAACAGAAGAATTGGACAGAAAAAGAGTGTACACAGAGTCAATGTTTGAAAATTGTCATTACTGGGATAAGTAAGGAATGTACGTAAATTGTGAATGCAGAGTAGAATAATGTGCTGTAAGTAAACTGAATATACACAGAGTGAAGAGAACTGTACGCATAGCGTGAATACAGAACCTCACGTGGAAAAATGAACTGTATATACAGCAAATGCATTGAAATATACTGACAGCATGTGGATAAAATAAGAATACTGGTGTACACAAGAAACGTCATGCAAACTTAATAATAGAGGTGCACGAGGAACTGCATCTGAACCATGAAAAGACGACGGAGATGATACGCAGGGTTATGAAGAATTGAATGTAAACTGTTATGGCAGAGTAGCATAGAGAAATGAATGAAAGCTCTATGTAACATGTAGGGCAGTAAGTAAGCTGTCACTACAAAACAGCCTGTGGGCTTATGTACACAGTGAAGTAAAGGTAGTATGTGTGTACGTAAGTTTAAGATAAATGCACCTCGACAAATAGGAATGCACATGGAGTGTCAGTGTAAAGAAGCGGGAGTCACTATAACCTGTCACTGTGTCAGTACTCAGACGCACAAACAGCTTCATGAAAACCGAACATAGAATGATGTACGGTCTGTATGTTATTTGTGAATACAATATGACTCATAGAACAATAAGCTAACAAGAAGGGCAAAGCCCATACGACTCACATGCTTGATCTTGACCTTTATATGACCTTGACCTTCAGGTGACCTTCAAAGTCAAACAACTAAACCTAGCAATGACATCATACACTAAGAACTGCTTTACACATTTTTCCTACCAAAATACATGTGACCTTGACCCAAAGTCAAGGTCATCCAAGGTCATGCAACACAAAGCTGTTAATTCAAGACATAGGAAGCACAATGGTGCTTATTGGCACTTTCTACCATGAGATATGGTCACTTTTAGTGGTTCACTACCCCATTTTGGTCACATTTCATAAGGGTCAAAGTGACCTTGATCTTGATGATATGTGACCAAATGTGTATCATGATGAAAGTATAACATGTGTACTACAATGTTATGAAGTTTGGAAGAGTTATCTTCCATAGTTCGGGGTCAAGGTCACTTCAAAATATGTATACAATCCAACTTTAAAGAGCTCCTGTGACCTTGACCTTGAAGCAAGGTCAAGTCACTATGTATGTTTTTGTACGCCTTGTCATCCTACACCATCATGCCAAATTGGGTGTTGATAGACTTAATAGTCTCCGAGAAAAATCCAACGTTAAAGTTTTTTACGGACGGCAGGAC
>JAWQFJ010002885.1:0-7500 GCA_034096865.1 Theodoxus fluviatilis | reverse complement strand
AACAGAGGAATGGAGGCGAGTCTGTAAGAGGGCTCAGTATAAATCTATTATTTAGTTTGCATTAAACTCAGTGATTAACAAACAAAGCAAACATTTCGATTATAACCCCTGTTAAATTTAATAAACAAGTGCAGCCAACATCTGAAAAGAGCTGCGTGTTTCGCTCACGTGACCACAACGAAGCATATCATGCAACTCCATGAACTGTGAAGACCACTAAGATATATCATTAGCCTATCATATAACTCAATAGCAAGTGAGGTTGACGTCGCGAGCCGAGCCCAGCCGAAAATCGGTGCCTCTATAGTTCCCTTTGCAAAACGGACAACTGGCTCCCTGAATGATTCCCTTTGCAAAAACTACTGCGTGCCTCTATAACTCCCATTGCAAAACGAACTTTCGTGTGCCTCTGTAAAACTCTTTGCAAAACAAACTACCGCCTCCAGCCAAGAGATGACCTTGACCGATGAAGTTCACACAGGCATCACTGACCTGCCTGACGTCTGTCCCGTCAGTCTGAGACTGCACGTGGCACACAGCTCGTGCATGCAGGGCAAGAGATGTGGAGTTCGTCCTTGACCTTCCATGGTAGTCTGGCAGATGGCACACGTCAGCAGCCCCTCCACCAGACTGGCCAGCAACTCTGAGCTGCGTCCCTGGATATACATAGGAACTAGCGATGATGTGAATAATGGAGGAGGAGGAGGAGGAGGAGGAGGAGGAGGAGGAGGAGGAGGAGGAGGAGGAGGGGGAAGGGGGGGGAGGGAGGAGGGGGAGGGGAGGGGAGGAGGGAGGAGGATCGAGGAGGAGGGAGGAGGAGGAGGAGGAGGAGGAGGGAGGGGAGGAGGAGGAGGAGGAGGAGGAGGGAGGAGGAGGAGGAGGAGGAGGAGGAGGAGGAGGAGGAGGGAGGAGGAGGAGGACGACGACGACGACGACGGTTACGAAGACGACGATGATGATGATGGTGATGCAAACGCCAGGTTGAAGGTCGTACAGCAACTGCCTGACGGACAGCAAGTCAACCTGACGCCTCGATTATAATTTCACTGGAACAAAGCAACTGTTTTTTCTCGTCCTCACACAGGGCGAACCTCATCACTCAAAGAACAAAATCGCGAGACTCATGTCCTCAAATATAAAAGATGACTTTTTTTCAAAATATGAGTATTACATCCTGGAATACGAGAGGCAAACTTGTTGCATGGCTTCGCCATGATTATTTGAGTTTTTCAAATCTGATGAATGGAAAGCGCCTTCAATGTAAGGTCTGTTCAGGACAATAAGTCTTAAACTTTCTGACCGTCAAGCATGAATTACGTCATTCTCTTTCACTCATCGAGTTCCGGGAGAATCTAAAACTTTCATTTCTATCCATCCCGTTGGTTTGATTCAAACTGGCACAAATAAATTGAGAAATGTCAATAATCCTACAATGCAAAATTGAACATCATCCATGAGCAACAACCAATCTTCTCCCCCGTCCATCCCACCCCCACCCCCACTCCCACCCCCACCCCACCCCCACCCCCACCCCCACCCCCACCCCCACCCCCACCCCCACCCCCACCCCCACCCCCGCCATTCATCAACTGTCCAGTATATGTACAACGACTTCATCTTACTGGAGAGTCCTCGCGCTGTCCAGCTGTCTGGTAGACGCGCAGGAGCTCCAGCAGTTTGATGCGAGGGAGATCTGGAGCTGGTCTCTGCTCTCCACCGACATCCTCTCGGCGGCGCTGCTCCGGACACTGGGGGCAGGGGTCCGGGTGACCTGGTCCTGACCTCTCCAGACAGGAGCCACACACAGCATGGGAGCAAGGAAGTCTTCGAGGGCTGACGGCTTCACCGTCGAAGACTCTGAGGCAGCGCATGCACTTTAGGAAGTTTTCCCTCAGGTCCGCCGTCAGCTCCTCAGGGGCAGGCAGGGTCTCCACGCGGTTCTTTGGAAGAAAACGGGGTGTATGTAAAGTCAAAGATACCCTTTTTATATTGCGACTTTTCAACTACTCCTGGGTGCTCAAACCTCACATGTTTACTCCCTGGTCATCGGGCTAATTTCAACACCACTCCGACCACTCTGTGAACCCGAGTCAGTAGTGACCGGCGCAGTTCGCAATGAATGCGTAATAGACTTGACCCTCCGCATTACAGCATTGCGTCAAAAGTAGTTCGTTTTGGATACTATTTTTTACACTTTTTACAGAAATCATTCAGATGTCAAAACTTGATTCCATTTCAACACAAACATTTTATTTTATCGAATAAACGCTTGTTTATTGCCTCAACAAGCGTAATTTATGAGTTTTGTGCGAAATAGTCTTAGAACTACTTTAATGGCGTATGTCATGGAGCAGAGGGCTATCCCACAAGCCTCTCGTATGACCTCCTTATGAATATTCCAGACGGAATAGTTCCATCACGTGATATGAACTGTGCTAGAGACAAGAATGCACTCCGACACCGCCTCTAATACCCGAGAAGCATGCTGCCAGGCTGCGATGTTCGCGCCAAAGTTATTTCGTCACAGTTGTTCCAGCTCAACCTTCACAGGCGCCCGTTTTACCCTGGCGTGAGAAGAAGCATTGAGAGCGAAGCACTCTGTTCAAGGATGCAAGTCTGGGATCGGGGCAGCATCGAACCCTGCACCCACCAACCACAAGCGACTGCGCGTCAAGCCAGCTGACCACTCGGCCACAGAGTCCCTCGAAATACTTTCTGCAGCAGCTTTCTGCAGCAGCTTTCTGTAGCAGCTTTCTGCAGCAGCTTTCTGCAGCAGCTTTCTGCAGCAGCTTTCTGCAGCAGCTTTCTGCAGCAGCTTTCTGCAGCAGCTTTCTGTAGCAGCTTTCTGTAGCAGCTTTCTGCAGCAGCTTTCTGCAGCAGCTTTCCGCAGCAGCTTTCTGTAGCAGCTTTCTGTAGCAGCTTTCTGCAGCAGCTTTCTGTAGCAGCTTTCTGTAGCAGCTTTCTGTAGCAGCTTTCTGTAGCAGCTTTCCGCAGCAGCTTTCTGTAGCAGCTTTCTGCAGCAGCTTTCTGCAGCAGCTTTCTGCAGCAGCTTTCTGTAGCAGCTTTCTGCAGCAGCTTTCTGCAGCAGCTTTCTGCAGCAGCTTTCTGTAGCAGCTTTCTGCAGCAGCTTTCCGCAGCAGCTTTCTGTAGCAGCTTTCTGTAGCAGCTTTCTGTAGCAGCTTTCCGCAGCAGCTTTCTGCAGCAGCTTTCTGCAGCAGCTTTCTGCAGCAGCTTTCTGTAGCAGGTTTCTGTAGCAGCTTTCCGCAGCAGCTTTCTGCAGCAGCTTTCTGTAGCAGCTTTCTGCAGCAGCTTTCTGCAGCAGCTTTCTGCAGCAGCTTTCTGCAGCAGCTTTCTGCAGCAGCTTTCTGCAGCAGCTTTCTGTAGCAGCTTTCTGCAGCAGCTTTCTGCAGCAGCTTTCTGCAGCAGCTTTCTGTAGCAGCTTTCTGCAGCAGCTTTCTGCAGCAGCTTTCTGTAGCAGCTTTCTGTAGCAGCTTTCTGCAGCAGCTTTCTGCAGCAGCTTTCTGTAGCAGCTTTCTGCAGCAGCTTTCTGCAGCAGCTTTCTGTAGCAGCTTTCTGCAGCAGCTTTCTGCAGCAGCTTTCTGTAGCAGCTTTCTGCAGCAGCTTTCTGCAGCAGCTTTCTGCAGCAGCTTTCTGTAGCAGCTTTCTGCAGCAGCTTTCTGTAGCAGCTTTCTGCAGCAGCTTTCTGCAGCAGCTTTCTGCAGCAGCTTTCTGTAGCAGCTTTCTGTAGCAGCTTTCTGCAGCAGCTTTCTGCAGCAGCTTTCTGCAGCAGCTTTCTGCAGCAGCTTTCTGCAGCAGCTTTCTGTAGCAGCTTTCCGCAGCAGCTTTCTGCAGCAGCTTTCTGTAGCAGCTTTCTGTAGCAGCTTTCTGCAGCAGCTTTCTGTAGCAGCTTTCTGTAGCAGCTTTCTGCAGCAGCTTTCTGCAGCAGCTTTCTGCAGCAGCTTTCTGTAGCAGCTTTCTGTAGCAGCTTTCTGCAGCAGCTTTCTGCAGCAGCTTTCTGCAGCAGCTTTCTGCAGCAGCTTTCTGCAGCAGCTTTCTGCAGCAGCTTTCTGCAGCAGCTTTCCGCAGCAGCTTTCTGCAGCAGCTTTCTGCAGCAGCTTTCTGCAGCAGCTTTCTGCAGCAGCTTTCTGCAGCAGCTTTCTGCAGCAGCTTTCTGCAGCAGCTTTCCGCAGCAGCTTTCTGTAGCAGCTTTCTGCAGCAGCTTTCTGCAGCAGCTTTCTGTAGCAGCTTTCTGCAGCAGCTTTCTGCAGCAGCTTTCTGCAGCAGCTTTCTGCAGCAGCTTTCTGCAGCAGCTTTCTGCAGCAGCTTTCTGTAGCAGCTTTCTGCAGCAGCTTTCTGCAGCAGCTTTCTGCAGCAGCTTTCTGCAGCAGCTTTCTGCAGCAGCTTTCTGCAGCAGCTTTCTGCAGCAGCTTTCTGCAGCAGCTTTCTGCAGCAGCTTTCCGCAGCAGCTTTCTGCAGCAGCTTTCTGCAGCAGCTTTCTGCAGCAGCTTTCTGCAGCAGCTTTCTGCAGCAGCTTTCTGCAGCAGCTTTCTGCAGCAGCTTTCTGTAGCAGCTTTCTGCAGCAGCTTTCTGCAGCAGCTTTCTGCAGCAGCTTTCTGCAGCAGCTTTCTGCAGCAGCTTTCTGTAGCAGCTTTCTGCAGCAGCTTTCCGCAGCAGCTTTCTGTAGCAGCTTTCTGCAGCAGCTTTCTGCAGCAGCTTTCTGCAGCAGCTTTCTGCAGCAGCTTTCTGCAGCAGCTTTCCGCAGCAGCTTTCTGCAGCAGCTTTCTGCAGCAGCTTTCTGCAGCAGCTTTCCGCAGCAGCTTTCTGCAGCAGCTTTCTGCAGCAGCTTTCTGCAGCAGCTTTCTGTAGCAGCTTTCTGCAGCAGCTTTCTGCAGCAGCTTTCTGCAGCAGCTTTCTGTAGCAGCTTTCTGCAGCAGCTTTCTGTAGCAGCTTTCTGTAGCAGCTTTCTGTAGCAGCTTTCTGTAGCAGCTTTCTGCAGCAGCTTTCTGCAGCAGCTTTCTGCAGCAGCTTTCTGCAGCAGCTTTCTGTAGCAGCTTTCTGCAGCAGCTTTCTGCAGCAGCTTTCTGTAGCAGCTTTCTGCAGCAGCTTTCTGCAGCAGCTTTCTGTAGCAGCTTTCTGTAGCAGCTTTCTGCAGCAGCTTTCTGCAGCAGCTTTCTGTAGCAGCTTTCTGCAGCAGCTTTCTGCAGCAGCTTTCTGCAGCAGCTTTCTGCAGCAGCTTTCTGCAGCAGCTTTCTGCAGCAGCTTTCTGCAGCAGCTTTCTGCAGCAGCTTTCTGCAGCAGCTTTCTGCAGAGCTTAGCATCAAGACAATGTTGGGTCGGTCGTGTCTATTTGGTTCTGTCTGTAATGGTACAGTAAAGCAATGCACAAGGCATGGGTTGTGTTGGTTTTGGAAGAATTTTTTTTGTTGGGTTGGTTGGAATGAATGCATAGATGGATGGATGGATAGATGGATAGATGAATGGATGGATAGATGAATGAGTGGATGGATGGATGGATGGATGGGTGAATGGAAGGATGGATGGTTGGATGCATGGGTGAATGGAGTGATGGATGGGTGGAAGAGTGGATGGGTGGATGGGTGGATGTGTGGATGGGTGGATGTGTGGATGTATGGATGGATAGATGGACGGATAGATGGATGGATGGATGGATGGACTGTCGGACGGATGAATGGATGGATGAATAGATGGACGGACGGATGGACGGATGAATGGACGGATGGATGGATGGATGGAGGGAGGGAGGGAGGGAGGGGTGAGTGGGTTGGTGGATGGATGGAAGCATGGATAGCCGAATTTTTCTAGGCGTCTTATTTGCGTGTTTACTTTTTTCATTTATTTTGCTTAGTCTTTGATTTATTCTTCAAGATTGTCGTTGTATGGCTTTTCGCCTGACATCTTTTGCATTCTTGCTCAGTATTGCTTCTTGGCTTTATTTGCTTGCTCGTTCATTGACATCGTTGCTTCAGCGCTTGCTTGCTTGCTTGCTTGCTTGCTTGCTTGCTTGCCTGCCTGCCTGCCTGCCTGCCTGCCTGCCTGCCTGCCTGCCTGCCTGCCTGCCTGCCTGCCTGCCTGCCTGCCTGCCTGCCTGCCTGCTTGCTTGCTTGCTTGCTTGCTTGCTTGCTTGCCTGCCTGCCTGCCTGCTTGCTTGCTTGCTTGCTTGCTTGCTTGCTTGCTTGCTTGCTTGCTTGCCTGCCTGCTTGCTTGCTTGCTTGCTTGCTTGCTTGCTTGCTTGCTTGCTTGCTTGAATGCGTGTAACTTCAATGCGAGGGATGTCTTCCGCGGATGCTACTTTTGGCTGACCATCACTCGAACGACTCGAGTAGGATCTACGAGGTGAGGGTCTTTGACAATAATCAACAGCCTTCTGCTTAATCATTCATGGCGAGTCGTGCAGTTATTCATGGCCAGACTATTTGCAACTGTGCATGAGAAAGCCATACAAGAGTGTCAAATTTGACCAAATAAGATATTTTTCCTAAATATATTACTTAATTGATGATTTAAAAACTAACGACAAAGAAACGTTCTCTTTTGTTGCACGTAAGTGATGCTTCATTCTTGTGTAAATCTGCAACAGGAAAATTTGACCATTTGAGCGTAGCCTGCTGATGGCTTAGTTGAATGTTGGCTTGAAAAGGTGTTCCAGGGACGTAAACCGGTTAGCCTTCCACGGACGGGCCACACTAGTGGACTCGTCCGAGGAGAGGGGTGCGGGCCATGGCATCTGATTGGCTGCATTTTTACATGGGCGTTTATGCTCGAAACAGAGCCAAATCGCCTTGAAGATTGCTGCTAATGTGATATTTATCGTAACCCAATTTAGATGTTGTTGTTGATGTTGTTGTTGTTGCGTACCTGGGCCAAACACTCCCAGGATCACCCAAGTGGGTGAGATGATTGCGTGTGTGACTGTTTTTGAACACCCCACCATATAGGCAGCCACACTCCGTCTTCAGGGGATTTGATCTCTGTCTCCAGAGAATGCCAGTTGTTATATAGGAGCTTACCACGGCTGAAGATAATCCCCACATAACAGTACAACATAACAACATTTTGCTGTAGCCTTGGTTTTTGGCTGGAGTCAACAAGTAACAACAGTCTTTGCCCAAGGCAACCCAATTTAGATGAAAGCGCATTGTGTACACCAGTTGGTCAATTATTCACACTATATTGTCATTCTGTGTGCGGAATAACCGTCTAAGATTGCGCATGTGAGCTAGCGTGCACGTATAATTTGGTTGTCATTCTGTGTGGGAGTCACTGTGAATTAAACGACCAACATCGCACCCCTCTCCTTGGACGAGTCCCTAGTGTGGCCCATCAGTGGAAGGCTAGCCCATTAGCCTGCTTTGTTTAGCATGGTCACACACACTGTGTGCCCCTCCAGCTCAGACGGAGTCGATTTCAATCCTGGCTAATGTCGAGACACAGCCGAAACAGGAGCCAAAAACGACCATTTGCAGATTATGGCTCTATAGG
>JAWQFJ010002884.1:50000-65000 GCA_034096865.1 Theodoxus fluviatilis | reverse complement strand
TCTCTCTCTCTCTCTCTCTCTCTCTCTCTCTCTCTCTCTCTCTCTCTCTCTCTCTCTCTCTCTCTCTTCTAACTACCTATCTGCACATGCCTATTCTGAGGATGAACCCTCCCCCTAATTTGTTTTATATCCATCATTCCATACTTGCAATTCATTCATAATTTTCGTCATTCTTACCGCGACACACACACACACACACGCACGCACGCACGCACGCTCACGCACATACACGCGCGCATGCACACATACACACAGAAACACACACACGCACACACACACGCACACACACACGGAAACACACACGCAGAAACACACACACACAGAAACACACACAGAAACACATACACAGAAACACATACACACACACACACACACACACACACACACACACACACACACACAGAAACATACACACACACACACGCACATACACACACACACAGAGAGAAACAAACACACACACACACACACACACAGAAACAAACAAACACACACACACACACACACACACACACACACACACACACACACACACACACACACTCACACACACCACGCATGCGTTTGATCATAGCGTTGTTATTCTTCCTGCGGCGCAAGCACTGTTTCTTTCTCAGCACGAGTCCACTTGTCTCAAAACAGGCTGCCCGGTAACCACATGTGGGCTGAACTGCAGGACAAGTATACGCTCGCCGATTGGCTGGGCTGCGAGGGGTTAATTCTGCGTTCTGTTGCACTCTGCTTCATCTCTGCTATAATGCTGAGAAGTTTTGATTGGTAGGTTTTTTACGACTTAAAATAGCATATTATTATTAAAAGCAGAGGGTTTTGGAGGCCCTAATTGGATTCATGTATCCAAACAGTGCCTCCAAAACGCTCTACTTTTAATGATAATGTGCTTTATAAGTCATTAAAAATCAAATAACGAATCAAAACTCAGCCTGCTACATCGAAGCAGAGATGAAGCAGAGTGCAACGGAACGCAGGGTAAATATAACATTGGCAGCTACCCACATCCCCGACAACCCCAACCCTCCCCTCACTTACTTGCTTCCGATATTCCCACCATTATCTTCTCCATATTTCTCACCTCTAATACCCTCGTCTCCATCCCCTCTCTCTTGCCCTTTATACATGTAATTATCTCCCACTCTAATACCCTCATCTCCCTCTCCCCCCCCCCCCCTCTCTCTCGCCCCTTATACATATAATTATCTCCCACTCTAATACCCTCGTCTCCCTCTCCCCCCTCTCTCTCTCTCTCGATCGCCCCTTGTACATGTAATTATCTCCCACTCTAATACCCTCATCTCCCTCTCCCCCCTCTCTCTCTCTCTCTCTCTCTCTCTCTCTCTCTCTCTCTCTCTCTCTCTCTCTCTCTCTCTCTCTCTCTCTCGCCCCTTATATATACATGTATTTATCTTCCACTCTAATACCCTCGTCTCCCTCTCCTCTCTCTCTCTCTCTCTCTCTCTCTAGCCCCTTATACATGTAGTTATCTCCCACTTTAATACCCTCGTCTTCCTCTCCCCCCCCCTCTCTTTCTCTAGCCCCTTATACATGTAATTATCTCCCACTCTAATACCCTCCTCTCCCTCTCCTCTCTCTCTCTCTCGCCCCTTATACATGTAATTATCTCTCACTCTAATACCATCCTCTCCCTCTCCTCTCTCTCTCTCGCCCCTTATACATGTAATTATCTCCCACTCCAATATCCTCATCTCCCTCTCCCCCCCCCTCTCCCCCCCCTCTCTCTCTCTCTCTCTCGCCCCTTATACATGTAGTTATCTCCCACTCTAATACCCTCGTCTCCCTCTCCCCCCTCCCTCTCTCTCTCGCCCCTTATACATGTAGTTATCTCCCACTCTAATACCCTCATCTCCCTCTCCCCCCCCCCCTCTTCCCTCTCTCGCCCCTTATACATGTAATTATCTCCCACTCTAATGTCCTCATCTCCCTCTCCCCCCCCCCCCACCCACCCCTCTCCCCTCTCTCTCTCTCTCTCTCTCGCCCCTTATACATGTAATTATCTCCCACTCTAATACCCTCCTCTCCCTCTCCTCTCTCTCTCGCCCCTTATACATGTAATTATCTCCCACTCCAATATCCTCATCTCCCTCTTCCCCCCCCCCCCCCCCCCCCTCTCCCCTCTCTCTCTCTCTCTCGCCCCTTATACATGTAGTTATCTCCCACTCTAATACCCTCGTCTCCCTCTCCCCCCTCCCTCTCTCTCTCGCCCCTTATACATGTAGTTATCTCCCACTCTAATACCCTCATCTCCCTCTCCCTCCCCCCTCTCTCTCGCCCCTTATACATATTATTATCTAATACCCTCGTCTTCCTCTCCCCCCTCTCTCTCTCTCGCCTCTTATACACGTAATTATCTCCCACTCTAAAACCCTCATCTCCCTTTCCCCCCCTCTCTCTCTCTCTCTCGCCCCTTATACATGTAATTATCTCCCACTCTAAAACCCTCATCTCCCTCTCTCCTCTCTCTCTCTCTCTCTCTCTCTCTCTCTCTCTCTCTCTCTCTCTCTCTCTCTCTCTCTCTCGCCCCTTATACATGTAGTTATCTCCCACTCTAATATCCTCATCTCCCCCCCCCCCCCTTCTCCCTCTCGCCCCTTATACATGTAATTATCTCCCACTCTAAAACCCTCGTCTTCTTCTCCCCCACCCCCTCTCTCTCTCTCTCTCTCTCTCTCTCTCTCTCTCTCTCTCTCTCTCTCTCTCTCTCGCCAAGGCTTATATATGTAGTTATCTCCCACTCTAAACCCCTCATGCTTTTCAAGATAAAAGAAAGCACGGTTCTTTATATTGGGATTTTTCACCCGTTGTTGAATGCCATTCTAGTCCACTAGAGACTTCGCCTGGCGGCGAAAGAGTCTACAGAACAGGTCATATCACGTGATAGAACGATTCCGTCCGGTTTATGCATGAGGAGGTCACACGAGAGGCTTGTGGGAAAGCCCTCTGCTCCCTGACATACGTCGTTAAAGCAGTTTTAAGGCTATTTCGAACAAAACTCATAACTTACGCTTGTTGAGGCAATACACAAGCGTTTTTTTCGATGAAATAAAATATTTGTGTTGAAATGGAAACAAGTTTTGACATCTGAATGATTTCTGTAAAAAGTGGAGAGAAAAATAGTATCAGAACGAACTATTTTTGGCGCAATGCGGTAATGCTAAGGGTCAAGTCTATTACACATTCATTGCGAACTGTGCCAGTCAATACTGACACGGGTTCACAGAATGGGAGTGGGGGCAGGTCCTTTTAAACAAAATCCTGTTCCGCTCTGGCAGGCATCTGGTTTTCCCCCCGCGTAGAGATGGATGGGTTTTTTTACGGCTTCTCAGCCTTTGCAGGCTATACAAGGTCATTGATCACAGCAAGCACAAGACCTGGTAGAGTAAGAGCAGGTCGTCACGACTCCATAGTTATTCATCTTTTTACGAAGTGTGTAGGGAGACACAGTGGAACTATCTTTACTCCCAGCCCCAAACCCACCCTTCCACGCATTTCCTCCTCCTCTTTCCATCCATTTCCTCCTCCTCTTTCCACCCATTTCCTCCTCCTCTTTCCATCCATTTCCTCCTCCTCCTTACATCCATTTCCTCCTCCTCTTTCCATCCATTTCCTCCTCCTCTTTCCATCCATTTCCTCCTCCTCCTTCCATCCATTTCCTCCTCCTCCTTCCATCCATTTCCTCCTCCTCCTTTAACTCATATCTGCCTCCTCCTTCCACCCATTTCCTCCTCCTCCTTCCACCCATTTCCTCCTCCTCTTTCCATCCATTTCCTCCTCCTCTTTTCATCCATTTCCTCCTCCTCTTTCCATCCATTTCCTCCTCCTCCTTTAACTCATATCTGCCTCCTCCTTCAACCCATTTCCTCCTCCTCCTTCCACCCATTTCCTCCTCCTCCTTCCACCCATTTCCTCCTCCTCTTTCCATCCATTTCCTCCTCCTCCTTTAACTCATATCTGCCTCCTCCTTCCACCCATTTCCTCTTCCTCCTTCCACCTATTTCCTCCTCCTCCTTCCACCCATTTCCTCTCCTTCCACCCATTCCCTCTCTTTCCACCCATTTCCTCCTCCTCTTTCCATCCATTTCCTCCTCCTCTTTCCATCCTTTCCTCCTCCTCCTTTAACTCATATCTGCCTCCTCCTTCCACCCATTTCCTCCTCCTCCTTCCACCCATTTCCTTCTCCTCCTTGTACTCATTTTTGCCTCATCATTCCACCCATTTCCTCCTCCTCCTTCCACCCATGTCCTCCTCCTCCTTCCACCTATTTCCTCCTCCTCGTTGTACTCATTTTTGCCTCATCATTCCACCCATTTCCTCCTCCTCCTTCCACCCATTTCCTCTCCTTCCACCCATTTCCTCCTCCTCCTCCTTCCATACATTTTCTCCTCCTCCTTTCATCCATTTCTCCTCCTCCTCCTCCTCCTTCCACCCATTTCCTCCTTCTCCTTCCACCTATTTCCTCCTCCTCCTTGTACTCATTTTTGCTTCATCATTCCACCCATTTCTTCCTCCTCCTTCTACCCATTTCCTCCTCCTCTTTCCATCCATTTCCTTCTCCTCCTTTAACTCATATATGCCTCCTCCTTCCACCCATTTCCTCCTCCTCCTTTCACCCATTTCCTTCTCCTCCTTGTACTCATTTTTGCCTCATCATTCCACCCATTTCTCTCCTCCTCTTCCCATTTCCTCCTCCTCTTCCATCCATCTCCTTCTCCTCCTTTACTCATATCTCCTCCTCCTCCACCCATTTCCTCCTCCTCCTTCACCCATTTCCTCTCCTCCTTTACTCATTTCTTGCCTCCTCATTCCACCCATTCTCCTCCTCCTCTCCTCCATTCTCCTCCTCTTCTTCCATCCATTCCTCCTCTCTCCTCTCTCCTCCTCTCCTCCTCCTTCCACCTCCTTCCTCCTCCTCCTTTCACCCTCCTCCTCCTCCTACTCATCTCTCCTCATCATTCCACCATTCTCTCCTCCTCCTCTCTCCATTCCTCCTCCTCTTCCATCCATTCCTCTCCTCCTCTTACTCATCATCTCCTCCTCCTTCCATCATCTCCTCCTCCTCCTTCCACCCATCCTCTCCTCCTCCTACTCATCTTTCCTCTCTTCCTCCCATCCCTCCTCCTCCTTCTCCCATTCCTCCTCCTCTTCCCATTCCTCCTCCTCCTATTCCATCATCTGCCTCCTCCTCCACCCATCTCCTCCTCCTCCTTCCTCCCATTCTCCTCCTCCTCCTCCACCATTCCTCCTCCTCTTCCTCATCTCCTCCTCCTCCTTCCACCTATTCCTCCTCCTCCTCTACTCCATTTCCTCCTCTTCCCCCATCTCCTCCTCCTCCTCCACCCTCCTCTTCTCCTCCATTTCCTCCTCTCCTCCTCCATCCATTCTCTCCTCCTCCTCTTCCTTCTACTTCTCCTCCTCCTCCTCTCCACCCATTCCTCTTCCTCCTCCTTCCACCCATTCCTCCTCTCCTCCCATCTTCCTCCTCCTCTCTCCTCTCCACCATTCCTCTCCTCTCCTCCTCCCATTCTCTCCTCCTCCTCCCATTCCCTTCTCCTCCTCATCCTCCCATTCTTCCTCCTCCTTCCACCCATTTCCTCCACCAATTTCTTCCTTCTCCTTCCATCCATTTCCTCCTCCTTTCACCCATTTCTTCCTTCTCCTTATCCTTCCACTCATTTATTCCTCCTCCTTCCACCCATGTCTTCCTCCTCCGCCCACCCTTTTCTTCCTCCTCCTTCCAGTCATTTATTCCTCCTCCTCCTCCTTCCACCCATTCCTCCTCCTTCTCCTCCTCTTCCACCATTCCTCCTCCTCCTTCCACCCATCTCCTCCTCCTCTCCACCCATCTCCTCTCCTTCCACCCATCTCTCCTCATCCTCCACCATTCCTCCTCCTCCCTTCCACCCATCTCTCCTCCTTCTCCTCCGCGCCCTCCTCCTCCTCCTTCACCATCTCCTCCTCCTCTTCCACCCATTCCTCTCCTCTTCCACCATTCTCTCCTCCTCCTTCCTACTCATTCTCCTCCTCCTTCCACTCATTCCTCCTCCTCCTCTCCTCCATTTCCTCCTCCTCCTTCCCCCATTCTCCTCCCCTTCCACCATTTCCTCCTCCCCCTTCCACCCATTCTCATTCCTCCTCATCCATTCTCCTCCTCCTCCTTCCCATTCTCCTCCTCCTCCCTCCATTCTCATCTTCCTCCCCATTCCTCTCTCTTTCTCCTTCTCCTTCGCCTCCTCTCTCCTTCTCCTCCTCCTCCTCTTCCTCCATTCTCCTCCTCCCCCCTCCTTTCATCCTCCTCCCCTCCTTCCCCCATTTCCTCCTCCTCCTTCCCATTTCGTCCTCCTCCTCCTTCCATTCCTCTCCTCCCCCTTTCTCCTCTCCTCCTTCCATCTATCTTCTTCTCCTCTTCCTTCTTCCACCCATTTCCTCCCCCCTTTCATCCATTCCCTCCCCATCCTTCCACCCATTTCCTCCTCCTTCTTCTTCCCACTTCCTCCTCCTCCTTCCACCCATTTCCTCTTCTTCCACCCATTTACTCCTCCTCCTTCCATCTATCTATCTTCTCCTCCTCCTTCTTCCACCCATTTCCTCCTCATCTTCCACCCATTTTCCCACCCACCCATCCTATCCCCTCTCTTTCACACATTTCCTTCCCCTTTCACCGATCCACCCACCCGTCCACCCATGTACGTTTCCACCTTCCCACCCATGTTCCCACCTTTCCAACCATTTCCCCACCCACCCAGCGAGAGAGGAAGATGGAGGGCGCCCGCGAGAGAGAGATAAAGATGGAGCGAAAGATAGAGTAGAAGCGAGAAATGGAGCGAGAGAGAGATGAAGAGAGAGAGAGACAAAAAAGAAAGAGAGATATAGAGAGAGGGAGAGAGATGGAAAGAAAGAAAGAGGAAGAAAGAGTGAGAGATGGAGAGAGATAGAGCGAGAGAGATGGAGCGAGAGATGGAGCGAGAGAGAGAAAGATAGAGTGAGAGACAAATAGAGAGAATAGAGAGTCAGAGAGAGAGAGAGAGAGAGAGAGAGAGAGAGAGAGAGAGAGAGAGACAGTGAGACAAAGAGAGACAGTAAGACAAACAAGAAAGAAAGAGGCAGAGAAAGAGTTCGAGAGAGAGAGAGAGGTGGGAGGCAGAAGGGAGACATCGGCATATACAGAGCGACCGCATTGCGGAGGCAGCACCTCTCTGAAGAGAAGGCAGGCGGGTCAGCCTATTTGGGCGCCGACACAGTTCCGAGACACAGGCATGAGCCCCCTGCCCTCTCTCTCCCCTCCTCCCTCTCTTTGGACTGAATGTCGGTCGCTTCACAGCGCATGCGCAGTCTTTCCGGTATGGAGGTTATTGTGACCCACCGGCCTCCATAGCATCTGGCAACATCGTAAAACACATTTCATGACAGTCCTCATCTAACTGTTTGATCAGTCACACAGGAAGACCTGAAGCAACATCTCTGTAAGATAAAGCGGTTCCGTTTTGTAACTCGTAAAACAATCGAAACGGAAGAGGGGGAGGCGGAAAGGGAGCGAGTGATCTCCGTGCAGAGATGTACCGCGAGATATTTAAAGTGCAGCAACACTCACAGAGACTGGCTGTACTGAAATGACCCATTTCCTGAATTAGATGGTCGTCAATGCCTGGAGGGAGTCAAAAGGAGAGCGGGCAGAGAGGAACGCTCCACTCACGATCTGCGTTCTCTTCGTGTAAGCCTCTCACACGTTTCTCCTCTATCCTCCAGTCAATACTGTGCACACATCCAACACAGAAACCGCTCACCAGCGCGCGCAACCGCCTTAGCTTGCATCGGAAGCGAGACGGAGCTCCTGGCGGACACCTTGTTTACACGCAATCATACGTGCACCGTCTGCAACGTCATTGATCGGGCATTCCTCAGCCGCCGACCGCAAAACGCGCGCAGTTCGCCCGATCACAGCGAGGTGGTCATGCACCTAGATCTGTAACGGCTTGAAGCCGGCATGGAGTAAGAGAGGGGGTCAGCCTGCCCGCTTAGCCCCACCCCCTCCGTCTCCTCCCCCTACTTGAGCTGATCCCCTTACCCCCATCCACGACCCCCAACCCCCTCTTCCCGCCTCTCGCGAAAGCTTGTGGGACGCTGAGACGGAGTTACGAAGAGAGCGCGCCCGCTTTGGCGTTGGAAGCAGACGACAGTTCTTCACGTCGCAGGTCTCGCGCGCAGGTCGTCTGCTGCTGTTATTCTCCTCGGTCGGCTAAGTTCACCCTGCCTCAGTTCAGAGATTAAATGTGTTTTAGCTTAGATAATCACTGAAGTGAAGAGATAAGCTGTTTGCAAGCGTTTTTCATTCAAATTTGACGGTGTTTTGGGCGAGCTTTCTCTCCAAGAAACAGAATGTTATGAAGAGTGTCTGACAGCGGGTTCACCTAGATAAGGGAGATAATTAGCAAAACATAGCCTGCCCACAAAGCTTCTGGAGTCGGTCGGTGCTGGAAAGGGGACTACGAAGCGTGTGGAATCAGCATCTCAGAGAAGCAAGCCATTGTTCTTCTTCTGGACTTGGGTTGCTGAAAACAACTCGCCAAGCGGTTCTGTCTTCACCTGAGCCAGCGTCATCACAGCGAAAACTACTTCTGAGACAGAAGAAATCTTTTTGTTCCTGGATACAAAGGCGATTTGCATGCATGTCGGTACGTATTCTCGACAACAAAGAACAGTTGGTCTGCTGAAAGTGAGCGCTAGATACTGCTGGTGGATTGTTTTGGCTCTGGGCAAGAATGCATGTTTGTGTCGCGCAACGATTTTAAACTTGCTTATAAGTGTCTGTGTGTCACGTGTTTTCGACTTCAATTTGGATTTCGCAGAGTGGGATTTCTCCGTTCCCGGAGCAACTGTTATTCGCACGATGAAGAGAAATGTTTTGTTTTTCAAATTCAAATCTAGTAACTAGTTCATGCCGCACGTGCATACTATTTATTGTTGCTTGACCTTAATTTAATTTTGTTTCATCTTATTTCATTTATTCGTTAACTTTCCTCGAACTGCATATATTCCGTACGTCCACACGCTTATTGTTGATTAATAGGTCCAAAATACATAGGTGAGTAACATTTGTTCTTCCAACAAGGTGGTTATATTCTTAATTGTCTTCATATGTCTCAGTTGTGATACGTCGTGTAAACCATACTGTGGATTTGACTGTGAAATGGATGCACGACATAAATTGAAAAGTGATCTATCCAAAATGCCGATCGTAATTTCTCCCATCATGACTCAGTTTCTTCTCATCCCTGGCTCAATGTGTCTCACTGTATGGTGCTCTCTCTCTCTCTCTCTCTCTCTCTCTCTCTCTCTCTCTCTCTCTCTCTCTCTCTCTCTCTCTCTCCACACTTGAATATTTTGCCTCAAGGGCTGAATGTAAGAAAGGCACTACTGCCTAATTCACTACCCTATTCACTACCCTATTCACTACCCTTGTAAAATAAAGTTCGTTCTCTCTCTCTCTCTCTCTCTCTCTCTCTCTCTCTCTCTCTCTCTCTCTCTCTCTCTCTCTCTCTCTCTCTCTCTCTCTCTCTCTCTCTCTCTCTCTCTCTCTCTCTCTCTGTTTTAATATATGTGCCTAACTTCCCGCGTGCACAGGTGCGTGCGTTTGTGGGTATGTTTCTATTTATGTATTTGTGATAGTATATGTGTGTGTGTGTGTGTGTGTGTGTGTGTGTGTGTGTGTGTGTGTGTGTGTGTGAAAGTGTGTCAGTGTGTTAGTGTGTGTGTGTGTGTGTGTGTGTGGTGGTGTGCCTGTTGGCGTGTCGTCATACTTTGTGATGTATGCTCGTGTGTGTGTGTGTGTGTGTGTGTGCGTGCGTGCGTGCGTGTGTGTGTGTGTGTGTGTGTGTGTGTGTGTGTGTGTGTGAGAGAGAGAGAGAGAGAGAGAGAGAGAGAGAGAGAGAGAGAGAGAGAGAGAGAGAGAGAGAGAGAGAGAGAGAGAGAGAACTGAACTGAACTGAACTTTATTTCGAGGCCATCGGCCCATGCATTTACATAATTGAAAGCATTCAACAGCAAACTGCATGGCACAACGTGTTATTAACTCGATTATTGTGTGAACGATTATCCCATAAGCATTCAACTTCAAATCACTTTTTTCTAATACAAAAGTAGGGATAACACATCTAACTTATCTTTTTTTTCCATTTCTAAGACGCAGAGAGAGAGAGAGAGAGAGAGAGAGAGAGAGAGAGAGAGAGAGATATTGAATGGACTTTAATTTTGAAGAGAAATTAATGTAAATGGCATTGCTGCCTGTCTTGCATTCAGCCCTTTTAGAAAGTCCCACCCCCACCCCCCTCCTTCCTTTTCCCTCTCCCCTCCTTCCTCCTCCCCCCCCCCTCTTCCCCCCCTCCTCTTCCCCCCCCCTCGTCCCCCCTCTTTCCCCCCCCCCCTTTCAAAGAGAAATAAGAAGAGTATACAAGAACATTAGTTATTGTGTAAATTGAATGATTTCATGTTAACTATATATCGCATGGCAACTATATATTGCATGGCAACAATATATTGCATGGTAATCACTTATTCAGTTTAAAATGAAACAAAAACTTACACAGGATGATTGTACCTAACAAAATGATGCAGTTTATATTAAAAGGCTTCAACTATCTCACAAGTTTCGAACAATTGGGTTGAGTCTTAATATATCCCCTGAGCAAGAAATGTTTAAACAAATCAATCCTAGGTTGTGGTAAAATAAAGTTACTGCGTACACAATTATTTTAATGTTTGAAAACGTTTTTCAGATGATTAGGCACATTTCAGTTCTTTTTTTTCTTTCTCAGTTAGTTTATTGTAAACGTTTATGAAAGGCCAATATATATTAAATTACAGTTTACTAGCTTTTCTAGCACATGCAAACACTTGCTATTGTGATGTGGTATTTGACCTTTCCCAATCCCCCCCCCCTTACCCTCACCCCCCTTACCCTCACCCCCCCTTACCCTCACCCCCCCTTACCCTCACCCCCAAGCCCCCCTGCTCCCTTCCCCTTCCCTCCACCATCAATCCCCCTTCCAACCTTACAATGAAAATACTTGAGTCTTCAGTGTCCCATTACCTACATTATACATATGAATACATATCGTCATCTCTCTCAATGCTGGTGTTTGCTTTTTGTAGGTCTTTTGCACTATTCATGATAAGCTTTCACTTGGAGTAAACTGCTTCAAGGCATAGAGAAGCTGTAGATAATTTTTGCACGGCGTATTCGGGCTCAACTGCGTAACTTGGCATATCTGTGTTTGTGTTTGTAGTTCTTGACCAAGTGAAATCCGATTCAGGTGTATTAACAGAGGTAGATTTGATATTCCTCTATTTGGTAGAAACAAAGCCGGGAAAAAAACCCACAAATCATACACACCTTCGGAGTGTGGAGTGGTTTCAAGGGAGATAAATGTGGAACTCCCCACGTCACGTCCGCTTGCCAGGACTTTCAAACTTTCAAAATTTTGTCGACAGACACATGTGCAAATCATTGACAAAAAAGTATTTCGAGATACGTATATTCGTTTTCGCTGTGAATTGTCATATTTGTTTGTCCACCAGAATCGATTTAAAGCTCAATCGTCAGCCATGTCTACCTGTCCAGCAGCCTGTTACAAGGTTGACGAAACAGAAAAACACTTTCTTCTCGAATATCTAGTTTATGCTGATCTGCAACAGGTGTACATATCAATTTGTCCATATTGAGAACATACTGCCCATACAAGACGTAAAACTGACAAAATCAATAACAATGCGATTCAAAGGAGACACGAGGCTGTGCAAATGGAGTCAACTGAAGTTTTTTTGGGTGTAATGTTGTGATGGGCCGGTGGCCTGTGCACATAAACCCATTCATTTGTTCGTTAGTTCAGTCTCTGCCTATCTCCCGGTCTGTCTTTCTTTTGTTCCCTCTCTCTCTGTCTCTCTCAGTCTGTCTGTCTGTCTGTCTGTCTGTCTGTCTGTCTGTCTGTCTGTCTGTCTGTCTGTCTGTCTGTCTGTCTGTCTGTCTGTCTGTCTGTCTGTCTGTCTGTCTGTCTGTCTGTCTGTCTGTCTGTCTGTCTGTCTGTCTGTCTGTCTGTCTGTCTGTCTGTCTGTCTGTCTGTCTGTCTGTCTGTCTGTCTGTCTGTCTGTCTGTCTGTCTCTCTCTCTCTCTCTCTCTGTTTTCTCTGTCTCTTTGTCAGTGTTTCTGTCTCCCTCTGCCTCTGTAGATCTCTCTGGTTCTACCTGTCTCTCCACCTTATGCATCTTTGTCTGTTTGTCTCTTTCTGTCTGTCCACACCAAACTAATTTGCTACTCATTTAATGTTGTGAATTTGCAACGGTCCTTTCGACCGACTGCCTATTAGTTCATCCTTACTGAGTTATTTAGATTTGTGTCAAATAATGCACTATGAAAGAAGGCTGCTTCCCTCTTTTAGAAGTTATAGTGGCATTGCTTTCCAATGGTACTGATGCACCGCGGTGTAAATGAATAGTCGGAAGGATGAGAGTTTAGTGGATAAATGACTTAACATGTATTAAAACTGAGAATGAATTGAAGAAAAGTAATTGATGAGATATGAGTGACTCCTAGTTTACAGCATGCTTTGGTGACTTAATGTTGCTGAGTGGGTGGAGGCGAATTGAAGCAGACTGATGGCTGGCATCATAAACTGATGAAGGGCTACGCCGGAAACGATTGTTTCCATAATAAACTGAGATTCCAACACCTCCCAGCGATCTTTGTGATCGTTATTTGTTTTATTTTCTGGAATCCGGCGGTCCAACTTTTACCTAATGTAGTGATGGTTTGGAGAACTACATACTTTCATCTTTATAAGGAGAGGTACATTCTTCTTTCAAGCAACAAAGTGAATATACGATCACTGTGTGGGTTTCTAGATGCTTGTGTGAACAGATGGATAACTTGCTGGGAAATGTATGTTAGAAGGGATGAATTAAGGGGTTATTAAATTAGTTGTTGGTGTTCACGAAAAGAACAAAGGAATAGTAAATGAGACATTATTGTAAAAAGAAAATGGCCTGTTTGGTAGAGAGATTGGTAGTCAGACAGTAATATGGATTGCTAGTAAAACTGTCTAAAAATGGACAATTGAACTGGCATACAATGCAACGAAAAGCTTCATTCATGAAAAATGATTAATCAGCAGTAAATAATCTTAATGTTTGCTTCAACGCTGCCCGCGCGCGCGTGCGCGCGCGCCGGGCGCGCGCGTACACACACACACACACACACACACACACACACACACACACACACACACACACTGAAACAGAAACTGGGCTGGGATAATTGTTCGATGTATATGCAGACAAATGAATTGGCATAAGATTGAACAACAACCTTCACTTGTAAAATGACGAGTCTGTCATAGGAGAAACACATTCTGAAAAGTCGGAGGTCCCTAGGGGTTGGGGTTGATCCGCAATTCTGAGTGGTTGTGGAGGATCTAGTATATTAAAAGATACTGATCATACATCAGGTTTTTGACTAGGTAGCTAGCGGAATCGGCAAGTGGTAAATATTTGGTAAGATTCAACTTTACAGATGGTCAATGCAGTCGATGTTAGAGGAATGATAAGATTAAGAGTCATGGACAAATCGGAGCTTAGTCGCTGGAATCATTTGGTCTAGTCAGTGAATTAAATGTCAGAAAATGTGCAAGGGCATTTCGATTCATATACTTATTTATGAAAAAAATATCTTCAGTATGATTACAGTTCTTCCGTGAATTTTGCATAACAGAGAATGCAATGATATGTAAGGCTAAATTAAAATTCAATGAATACGAGCCTAGATGAAATAAATGTGATTTAGTAGTTTCCGGAATACCACAAACCATCACCTCAAGCCCCTACCCCCCGCACAATGGATGGGTGGATGAAATAGATGGATAGGTAGATCTATAGATAGATAAGGAGGGAGAGAGAGAGAGAGAGAGAGAGAGAGAGCGAGAGAGAAAGAGAGAGAGAAAGAGAGAGAGAGAGAGAGAGAGAGAGAGAGAGAGGGAGGTAAATACTCATTTGTAGTTATGGAGACCACACTCCCATGCAAGGAAATGCTCACACTATCCCTCCGAGTTTGATTCTGTTACAGAAAATATTGTTCTCCACTTTATTTGTTAAGTTTCTGAGAGAGTAAAAGAAAGAGATTAGCGCTTTCAATGAAATGTCAACACACTTTCGAGCAGTTAAGGCAGATAACGCACATCTTTCAATGCTAGTTTATCACAAAAGAGAGGAGTAAGAATTGTATGACTGCCGTCACTGACAGACAGATGTGGGATTTACCAGGGCTGATTTTATCGATTTTTAACCCAATCACCTTCTCAGAAACCTGAAGACAAAGCGCTCTGAAACCCGCACGTTACCTATGTACATGTATGTACGTGTTTGTGTGTCAACCTGTCTATCAGTCTGTCGCGCCGAAATGTGCTGCGAACGCATTTTCAATGTCCAAATGAACATGCATGCCGCGCACATACTTGTGAAGTCTGTCAATGAAGCAAGTAGGCCAAGCCGGGCCTGCAAGAATCCTAGGCACTTCCTACACAACTATATGCACCTGCTGCCTTTTTGTAGCCTGGAGGCTGTAGGAAGAGGACGGGAGTGCGCGTGAACGCAAACAGTTCTTCCATGAGTTTTCGAAACGAGAAGACTGACTCTCTGTCTCTCTCTGTCTCTCTGTCTCTGTCTCTGTCTCTGTCTCTGTCTCTCTCTCTGTGTCTCTCTCTGTCTCTCTCTCGCTCTTTGTGTGTCTCAATTTATCTCTTTCTCTCTGTCTCTGTCTCTGTCTCTCTCTTTCTCTCTCTCTCTATCTCTCTCTCTTTGTGTCTCAATTTCTCTCTCTGTCTCTCTCTCTCTTTCTCTGTCTCTCTTTGTCTCTCTCTGTCTCTCTCTCTCTCTGTCTCAAATTCTCTCTCTCTCGCTCTCTCTCTCTCTCTCTCTCTCTCTCTC